>JABGLY010000159.1:0-60985 GCA_013623525.1 Fusarium dimerum
CCCCCCCCCATTGTACTGTAAGAAATACCGTTGCAACTAATACCTTAACCCTTGTCTCCGGCAGTGGCACCGTGGTCCGAACCGTCCTCGCCTGTGGTGTAGAACAGGGCCACGATGGATGATATACCATGAACATTTGCGGAACCTTGGAGAATGCCACCCAGGTCACGAAAGCTCCTCCAGTACTTAAGACGTACCTCGGGATGAAAGGAACGAAACGATGTCACCCTCGTACTGTACTGTACTGGATAAGTGAGGGAATTATGTCGGCGTTTACAGGGGCATGAATCAGACAATTCTTCTTCATTTTTTGCTAGCCGACCATGATAGTATCAAAGGCACCCCTTGTTGCAGAAGGGATTCCTCCACCCGATGTCACGCACTAGGTCCATAACCAGAAGGTCTGCGACGAGGGGGGTTTTTGCATGTACTGTTGTACATATCATTGGAATCCTCGCTAACCGCGCCACCGTCCGTGAACCCGATATCTGAGGATCCCTCTCTCTTCCCCGTTGACGTGCTACCTGGTAAAGTGGTATTTTATGAATGCGACATTCCCTCGCTTCTTTTATGATACCCGTTATAATCTCTCTCCCCAAACTCCCTTGTCGGATTTTCGTAACTAGACGAGATCCTTTGAGAAAGGAGAAACCGTCCGAGCTTTTTTTTCTTCTTCTTTATCCTCTCTACAGTACAAACAGACACGATGATGGCCGAAGCGAGCCCGAAGCCACCTTCTTTCGACAGAGAAGGTGGCCCCTTATCCAAGCCGACGACCCTCTCGAAGCCGTCTCCCGTCTCGGATCCCACTGGTCAGCTCAACCTTGCAAAGCGGCTAGGACCTCTTTACGTCAAGTTTTTCGAGGATCTCAATCTGAAGCCTGCCTTTGAGCGATTCGAGAGCGACAAGCTTATGAAGGCGGTGTTGAAATATGCCGAAAGCACTGGGGTGCCTCACCCTGTAAACTCACACTCGTACCAGAGTCTCATGGTTGGCTACTCGTACGCTGATGTATGCTAAGATGATGCTCGTATTCAGCCATAGACAAAACCGCTCACACATACCTCTGCAGAACTGCCTCCCGTATCATGATTTAGAAGTCAAAGTTTTCGTTGCCATCTATACATGGCTGGCAACGCTTTGTGACGATGCCGAGAGACTGGGAATAGTTCCCGAAGTTGAAACTTTCCAGCAGCGGTACTTGATGGGAGAGGAACAGCCTACGGTATGTTTACAGTAAAACGAGCTTCTCGTAAACCGCCTGGTCTTCTCCATTCTTGAGCCCCCTTGTTTAGTTGTCCAGTGTCTATGTATGATCTGCATGCAAGGTTGTCTCAGACATGGCCGCTCTATATTACGCACACGGGGGACGGATAGTTCCGCCTCTAATTCGACCTGACATGAGGACCCTTACACTGTTTTATCAGACTAACTGTTCTCTTCTCTAGACTCTCCTACGAGCATTTGCTGCCCAACTTCGTTTGGCTTACAAGCTCTACCACCCAATCGTTGCCAATCTTATAGTGAACTCTTCATTTCACCTGCTTACCTCCACAGCGCTTGTGGCCCGGGAGGGAATCAAGCAAAAGAGGTTTAGCCCTTCCAAGGGTGGCAATGCCTTTGCTTGGTATATCCGAGAACGTGACGGTGTTGGTGAGGGTTATGCCTGGTTCACTTTTTCCAAGAGACAGTTCCCCAACCTGGACATCCCTATTGAAGCCATCGAGGACATGACTAGGTTTATTGCCTTTGCTAATGATGTCCTATCGTAAGTTGACCGACACTTGTCTCTTTTCTTTCTTTGTTATTAATTTTTCCCGTGTCAGATTTTACAAAGAGACATTGAGCGGAGAGACCAGCAACTTCATCAACATCACAGCCGCCTATGAAGGCACTGACTCAATTACGACCCTTAACAGGACTGCCAAAGAAGCAATCGACTGTGCACGTCGTATCGAGAGTGTTCTTGCAGGCAAGGGAGAGTACGAGAGAGCATGGAGACTTCATGCAGCAGGATACATTCAGATGCATATCATGAGAGGGCGTTATAGACTTTGGGAATTGGGTGTTGGTGACAAGCCGGACAAGAAAGAGGTTATTCGATAGAGGGGATACAAACACAAACATAGCTAGATTAGGATAGAGGGTTCATGACATTACCGCAGTAAACGAAGGCGGTCAAGTAACGGCAGAAATTGATATACGAGCAAACGTTAGATATCTATCCCCTGTCTTTCAACCCCCCTGTCCCCTGGTTGCTCAAAGTCATGACTCGGTGACAAGTCTCTACCGAGATTAAACCGCTTAATCCGTATGGATCGGCGATGGGTTCAGGATGATCCTACGACGACACCCATGCGATAGGAGAAGTACCGAGATAACTGGTCAGTTTCACAGAAACCGAAAGCCTTATGTTGTGAGTAGTCCTTACATCCCGCCTCCACTAAGGAGCAGACCATCGTTACTACTCACACGAAAAGGTTGCCTGATTTGAGAAATTTCAAACTCAATCTGTATATGTAGCAATTCTCCGACGGAACGTCACATTGGAGTGGCCAAGCCTTCTATCCGGTGGTTGTTATTCTCGTATCCCATCGAAAGATAGCCTTGACCAAGACGTACATCTCCCTCCGGGTGCATATTCTTATATCATGTACAAGGCTTGAAATAGATGGTGTCGTAGGAAGTCCACCTGCGCTGCTGAGTTCTGCTGGAAAACCTCACCGATGTAAGAGTCGAAGTGCCCGCCCTTGAGGATCTTCAACTCCTTGGGCTCTCTTGCACGATTGAAAGCCTCAATGGAAATGTTACCCGGAGTAACGACGTCGTTTTTGCAACAACTAAGAGTAGTGGATTTGAAGAGATGCGTCCTACGAAGGCCATGGCCTCATAAGCTCTGAAAGCCTCTAGACTGCTGAGTGTTAGGTTTTACATATTCAGTATGAGTCAGTGGACCTTTTATTAATGTACCTTCTGGGTGACACTGTTAACAAAGCCATGTCCTTCAAGGACTATAGCCCTCGTAGCAATCCTTTGTAGGCAGAACGGAAAATGCATTCACATCCTCGTGCACAACTGGGAAACGACGTGGCTACTCACCCTGTGCTCGATCAAGGCGGTCTATGGCTGATCCGTTGTGTCAGCATGTAGGTCAACGCAGTAATAGTATTATCCCCAAAATGAAAAGGAGAAATAAGAGGGGATAAATTTGGGATGTACCTTGTTCGAATGTCTTGTGCAACTCTTGGATAAACGCCGGCTTGTGAAGACGGTGAAAGTTTTCCCATCCGCTTGTCAGTGGCCTATCGAGTTGTCAGCGATTAAAACCGAGAATGTGAGAAGTAGAACATGCACCTGACTAGTAACAGGTCGACGGCCCCAACAGTGAGGACATAAGCAACGCTGTAGGAGCTACCCCAGATGGCAATCTTCCTGGCATCAATCTCTGGGTGAGACTGCGCAAAAGTGATGGCATCCGAGTAATCTCTAATCTGCTGCTGAGGGAGAATCTCGCCTCGATGTTCGCCATCCTTCACGTCGCTGTCTCCAAGACCACGGTGGTCATAGACAAGACATTTAATCTGGAGCTTGCTGGTAAAGTACTTGGCAGTATTATTCAGACCCATTGTCTTGACGGCCGTGAAACCGGCGCTGATGACAACACAGGTCAGCTTACCCTTGAGTTGGGGGTGATGAACCAGCCGCGGAGAGTGACATTGTCAGAGGTCTTGAACTCGATGTTCTTGGTGATAGCAATAATCGTGTTGATTTCAGTGCTGATTGATTAGTGAACAGCTACATCGCATTCGCATCCCATTCGCATTTGATAAGCGGAAATAGACAAACTTCCGAAATTGTATCTATCGAGCGTGTGATTATATAAGACGACATTGCTTCGTCTACATTTTCGACATTGCGTCAAGCACAAACGCATCGATTTGTCCCTCAGGCCAAGCCATCATCACTCATACAATCATGTCTAAGTTTCTGCAAGTCGACGTCCATGTTGCGAGAATCATCCAGGCCATGACTGGCATGCCCGAGCCTGAGAAGCAACTATGGTCACCTATTTGCTGTATTCTCATCCAGGGTCCAACGTCCACAGTCCTTGTGGACACTCCCACCACTGCCGAGTTGACCAAGCCCCTCATCGACTGGATCAAGAAGACGGCTGGTGGAAAACACTGCGTTACATTTACACGACTCACGCTTACAGGGACCATTTCTTCGGCAATCCGCTGATCCTGGCTGAGTTTCCAAGCGCCAAATATATGGCTACTGCTTTTGTTGTCGATGGTATGAAGCAGTTCCTTGCCGGGAATCTCTCTCTGTGAAGTAGCATGTTTCCCAATAGCCTTATCTCTGATGGGCAAGTCATCCCCGAGCCTCTTCCTTAAAATGGGGAGTTTCAAATTGATGGACACAACCTTTACGGCATCAATGTTGCCTTTTTTGACATTGTGGCATCTTCTTTCCTCCATGTTCCTAGCCTCAAGCTAGTCGTCTCTGGAGATATTGTTTATAGGAAATCTTACCAGATGCTGGGTGAGGCCAACACAGCCGAGAGAAGAAAGGCTTGGATGGATGCTCTCGATCAGATCGAGGCTCTGAACCCTAGTATCATCGTGCCTGGGCACAAGAGGGTCACTCAGGGGGACGGGCCGTACATGATTGATCAGACGGGTATATTCTGTTCTTCCAAGAGCAGCTGCTAAAGCTCAAGGATGTGAGTAAGCTATACGAGGTCATGAAGAAGCAGTATCCCAACCGGTGGAACGATTTAACCCTGGCTTATAGTTGCTAGAGCTCTGTTGCGACTCTGGAAGCTGAGTCTAAGGTATAGGTCAAATGCGGTGCCAAGGGCCATATTTCTAGAAGGCGATACGGCATGATGGGAATAAATGAAGATTATGGGAGTGATAAGTGGACTAAATATTGTCGAACAATAGGAATTGGTGTATGCTTGCGGGTAATTGCCTTCTTACATCGTTAAGTTGCTGTCATTTGCACCATGTCAGGAGTCATCGCTGGTATCATTCATGGTCTCTCGGTGCCAACCACCCTGTTTTATGCCCTCCAATTTCTCTCATCTCTTTCGGGAGTCATAACTATTGGTACAACTACCTACTTACTTCAGAGCTACACAACACCAGTTTTTCTATTATTGCTATCTACCAAAGCGTTTCCACGTCATGTCATGATAGATTGTCTAACACTCAAAGCTCATGGACTCTATCAATTTTCTTGCCACAGAATGATGCGTGGGTTCTTAACGCTTATCGAGATTCTGAGCATCATTCTAGTTTCGACATATTTGGCATCATGACACGAATCACAAAGAAGCACGATTCCCGGATCACGATAGATGTCTCTCCTTTTCAATGGCATTTTACATCTACTCCATTGGGCCGCAAAAGCATTCTATTTTCGCGAATGTGCCAGGGTTCCCCACTACCTTGAGTGAACATGGCTGTCAGAGCACCCTATATATTCGTGTGCAAGCCGGTGGATAGTGCCAAGGATGGGAGATGGATTGATAGAGAGGAACTGTGGAGTATGTTTGAGAGTGTGGACGGTGTCGATCGCGAACCAGTGCTGTAGTGAGTCAACTTACCAAAGAGCTGGGTAGTCGTGGCTTTTTCCAATATCGACCCTAGCTCGTCCCATTCAGGTAGGACATGTCGAGAAAATGTGACCGGTGAAGGCTTGCTCTAATGCCTCTTTTTATATATGAAACACGTAATGCAGCTACATACTCACTACGCATACGCACTCGGTCCATACAACTGTCACATTGTGATTCCTTCAATAGCACAGACTGGTGAATCTTTAGAGATTCATGTAGATGCCTGGATGCTCTCAGACCCGCTGATCGAGAGAGGTTCTCAAAGATCAGTGACTTTGTACCACAAGATTTTGAGGAACTAATCAAACATCAGCCCACGCTGCACCCAACACCGCGGTAAGACTACACTTTTTCTGGCATACGCATACGGACCAATTCCGCTCTCCACAACTCTAAACTGAAGATAGGAGACACTAGCCAGGGTTGGCGATACTTTAGCGAGCTATCTGATCATCTGATAAGATGACTTGCCCAGACGCCATTCGTCCTTTGCCAGGATCTCATGGCGAGATATTTTCTAGTCTGGCCTGAAAAAGGAAACAGAATTTGCCAAGACCTGCGAACCCTCCATGTTCATGTTCGGGCCAGAATCTTTCTCACTTTTGACGAGACAATTCGTCGAAGGGGGGGTTAGTACCTCACACCACTGAGTCGCGCCCATGTCGTTTTCACATAGGCATGGTCGGATACTGATTCGATGGTTATGGTCGACTAGGTCAGAAAGACTTTTTTAGTTTGATGTAGGTTACATGCCTTTGCGTCGTGCTAATTGTTACCAAGACATATAAATTGGCGGCACCCTTCGTTGTCGCTCGCTCGGTTCTAAGTCAAATACTCCTGTCTTGGTTATAACGACATCACATTCGACCATGGAGGAACAACAGGGCGACAATGCCACCGCGCAGACTGTTACTCCCAGCACCGTCGCTGTACCCGATGAGCAAACGAGGCATTTTCAGAATGCTCCTGGCGTTGCCCGAATGGAAGCTGTCGCTGCACACATGACTACGACAAAAAGATGGATCATCTTCTCAAGCATCTTTTTGTTCAGTTACGTTCTAGGCTTAGACTTTCTAGTGCGCTCATCTTACGTCCCATATGCCACCTCTTCGTTCCAGAACCATTCTCTGTTGTCCACAATCAACGTTATCCGAGGCGTGGTCGCTGCCGCTATCCAACCTTCTACAGCCAAGTTGACGGATGTCTTTGGCCGTATCGAGATATTCACTATTGCTGTCTTGTTCAGCACTGTTGGCACTATCGTCGAGACCTATTCTACAAATGTCCAAAGCTTCGCAGGTGGTGCCGTTCTTTACCAGCTGGGATACACTCTCTCGGTATTGACGATTGAGATTCTAATTGCGGACATCACATCTCTTAAGAACCGTCTGTTCTTTGCATTTGTGCCCAACTGGCCATTCCTACTCAACACCTGGATCAGTGGAAACGTCGCCTCGGCTGTTCTCTCGCATACCAGCTGGAAATGGGGCATTGGCATGTTTGCTATTATGATACCAATTTCTGCTCTCCCTCTGATCATTACCATCATGTTGCTCGCACGTCAGGCAAGGAAAAGAAATGCTGAGCTGGAGTTTGGGTCTTCGCCATGGAGACTGGACTCACTTAGAATGCTGTTCTGGGAGTTGGATGTTATCGGCATTTTAGTCTTGACAGCTGCCATGGCAATGACCTTGATTCCTCTAACCCTCGCAGGCGGGCTGAGCACCAAGTGGACCGACGCAGGAATCATTGCTCCTGTAGTCATCGGCTTCCTGTTGGTTCCTGTTTTTATCTACTGGGAGAGTCAGACATCTCACCCAACGCTCCCACTTCATCTTCTCAAAGACAGGACTGTGTGGGCATGTCTGGGTATAAGCTGCGCATTCCCGTTTGCCTTTATGGTCCATGGAAACTATCTCTACACACTGCTGTTTGTCTCATACAACTTCAGCGTCGAGGGTGCCGTTCGCGTAGCATCGCTCTACAGTTTCTGTGCCGTTGTTGTAGGCTCCATTCTAGGGATCGTGGTCATCAAGCTTCGTCGGCTAAAACAAATCATCGTTGCCGGTATCCTGCTGTGGTTTGTCGGAGGTGGTCTGATTTATCACTACCGTGGAGGTTCCGGTTCCAAGTCTGGAATCATTGGCGGAGAGATTGTAATCGGCACTGCTGCGGGTTTCTTCTCCTGGCCAACTCTGATAATGATTCAGACTGCAGCAAGACATCAGTATATTGGAGTGTTGATCTCTCTTGTCTTTACTGTCAACTCCATCGGCCAGGCTTTTGGGAACTGTGTTTCCGGCGCGATCTGGTCGCAGACACTATTTAAAGAACTGAGTAAGAACCTTGCACCGTTCAACAACGCGACACTGGCGGCATCAGTCTACGCTGCGCCCTTACTTGTCGTACCAGAGTATGCCATGGGATCACCGGAGCGAGAGGCAATGGTGATCAGCTATCGGTACATCCAGCGAATTCTTACCATCACTGCAATTTGTATCGTGGCAGTCATGTTTGCCTTTGCGCTGTTCCTACGGAACCCTGTGCTGTCAGATGAGCAGACTCAACCAGAAGCGGAGGGGGCCGATGCTGCGGCTATGGAAAGGAAGCTTCAGGATTGTCAGGAAGATGCTTGACGGTTTTGATAACTTATGTTTACCACGTCGCATTCATTCTGCAGTTGGTCGACTAACAGTCACCAGTTTATGGTCTGCCTTGGCACTAACTTGTCCGATGCTATGAGTTGGTTTAGCGAGGCTATAAGACTGAATACAGCGGCTTGTATATGCTTTGAAAAGTCACATGTTGTTTCGTTGATTTCTTGTGAACAATCAGGATAGCTAGCATGATACCATTGGTGTCAATTGCTGCAACTTTCTATTCCTTATCATTCATCTGTTATCCCCTTCTTCAGTCCAAGTTCGTTTCTGAATTCACTCAATTATTCGTCGTAGACGCTTCGAAAGAAACAATCGGGGTCCTTGATAGCTGGGGGAACCCAGAGTATTGCTCCCAAGTATATACCCAAAGGTTTCCAAGCGATGACATGACGCCAACTGTATGAGCAAGAACTAAGTTTCTGCTATGAGAGAATATACAAGTTTCTCACCACTAATAGGTCGTAGCCAATCTGGAACGTCTTTCTCGTCAGCTTTCCGATCGGAGACCTTGTCGCCACCTAAGAGTCGAAAGCCATCAGGTGCTATACGTTCAAGACCTCCCGGCATCACCCGCAGAGGATTCGGCTGTAGCTTGACTGTTTGCTTGGAACTCAGATAGGCAAAGAAAGCCGCGGCAAAGGCACGCGCATGAGGGTTTGCTGGCATTGTTGTACCTTTCCAGCGTTAGAAGAATGGCGTAATCTAAGATTTGGGGACGAGTCGATCACCCACCGTTGTACTCAAGTTCAACACCCAGTCCTTCCCAGACAGCACCATAAATGGGCTGGACCCTCAGATCTCGAGTCTCAAATCCACCCCCACCAGGGCTTCTGAAGACGGCAAATCGGTTGTTACCTCTGACATCGTCCGCAAAAGTAGAATGAACTTGGGCTACAGTGCTACCCTCTGAAATACAGTCTAGAGCGTATTGGACACCTCTTCCATCAGACGTGGCAGCCTTCACTTGATCTGGCCAAGAAGGGTTCTGATAGGCAACAAGGGCATCATAGTTGTACGGCTCCTGCTTGAGAAAGTCATGCTTTGACGCACTAGCTGCCCCAATCAATCGCACGCGACGACCAGAAGCTGCCGACGACAAGCGTACAAGCTGAGCTGCGTAGAGACCTAGCGAGGTTGCTGCACCATATATAAATATGTTGGTGACCTCGCCTTCGATCCCAGAGGGATTGTTTGTGAGAGACTCTGGGTGCTTAAATGGGCAAGGAAGATCTAATCGAGTGAAAAGTCCTTGGGCGGCAGTGAGTCCGCACATGCTTATCGCTGATGCAGCTTCAAGGGAGAGAGTGTCTGGGACGATCCAAAGTAGATCATATGGGACGGCGACAAATTCAGCAAAAGCACCTGGACGGTCATTTCCTGACGTAGCTAGATGTGATGTCAAAGGTCATGTTAGTTTCTGCAGCTCATCTGAGGTATTTATTACACGCCGAGATCGAGGCAAAGAGCTCACCTCCTTGCATGAATCCCGACACTCTTACACCGGGCTTTGTGCGCTCGTCCTTACTCTCCGCCAAATCACTGGAGGCGCTCACAACAAGACCAGCGAAGTCAGTCCCCACGACACGTTGCTGCTGCTTGGCGATGGGATGGACACAGTAGAGGGAATCAACGGGGTTTAGTGCGACTGCATGTACACGGACCAGGACTTCCCCAGAGCCTGGTGCAGGAGTTGGCAGATCCTTGACCGAGACAGTTTTTGTAGATGGTGTGAGAACAAGGGCTTTCATCGTGGGAGACATTGTTGATCGGTGAAACCTGACATCCACGTCTGGTCTGTTGAAAGCTCTTGAATAATGGTTGACCTTTGGTGAGCTTGGTGTTACCTTTTAAGTGGAAAAGGGAACGGATGTCAAATGACGGAATTAGGGAGCAGTCTTTAATAAATGTATACGAGGTTGCTGATTAATAGCAACCGATCTGTCATGTTACGAGCTCATTTGACAACACCCCGCAACAGCCACTTGTTTTTTATTTACTCTTCTCGGTCAAGGCTGATATGCTCCATGTGGGTGATAATGATAGAAATGCGGTTCTCATTGGATGACCGCTTGCTCAAGTAGTGAGTGCATCATGCTCTTATACTCTGACAGTAGAAATCATCAGAAATACCTGCACGGGAAGGATATGAAGATTGTGATGATGGCTGGCGGAGGAAAGTAGTGGTACATACCCCATGAGGTACCTCCAGAGCTCGATTCAAGTGCGAACCAGACTATATAAAGGGTGTTTGACCCTCTCATGTCTTCAGTTATTTATCGTCAATCAACATCTCTCATCTACCTCACGCTATCATAATTTCGCAACACTTTCTACTCTCTCCAAGTCACAAAGATGTCTCACTCCGAAGTCAACACCAATGGTTGGACCGCTGTCCCGATCAATGCCCAGAAAATCATTGAGTCGGTGAAGAACCTCGGAGACCATCCTTCATATTCTGTCCAAGATTCCGGATTTCCTCTTGAAGACTCACTTGTTGCTGATGCCGATGCCTTTGCCAAGGCGCGCTTGAGCCAGGAGGCGTACAATCATTCTATACGCGTGTTTCACTGGGGTGAGTCCATGATCTCGCGATATTGAGTAGTTATGATGCTGACTACTGCGTAAGGAAACATCATCGCAAGGCGTTTGCTGCCAGATCAATTCAAGCAGTTGTCACCCACTACCTGGGCACTAACATGCCTTTTGCACGACATCGGTACTGCGGAGGTGTACTTCACTGCCACTAGGATGTCTTTCGATATCTATGGCGGCATCAAAGCTATGGAAGTTCTCAAAGTCCTTGGTGGTTCTGTCGACCAGGCTGAGGCTGTCGCTGAGGCCATTATCCGTCATCAAGACATTGGGGTTGAAGGCACCATCACGTTCCTTGGTCAGCTTATCCAGTTAGCTACCCTATACGACAACGCCGGGTCATATGATGGAATTGATGACTTTGGTACTTGGGTCGACGACGCTACTCGAGATATCATCAACAAGGAGTTCCCGCGTCATGGATGGGGTCAGTTCTTTGCATGTACGATTGGTAAAGAGATTACCAACAAGCCATGGTGTCACAGTACCCATATTCCTCAATTTGAGGAGAAGCTCAAGGCCAACACTTTGATGGAGCGCTGGGAGTAGGCGAAGGAAATAGGAGGAATCAAGATATCGGAACGTGCTACTCTGATTGCATTTAGACTTCAAGATAATAGCTTCAAACATGCGAATCGAATCAATGCAATGCATGATGTTCACAGGTACAATGCTGGTATCGAGGTAAAATCACACGGATTTATAATCAATCCATGTCTCTCAGCTGTGAGACAAGACACACCAGATGCGCAGCTAAGCCGTATACAGTAAATAATTGAACTTTTGTGGGCTTGCTGCAATCCATCCATTCCCATTGGAGAGTAAACAAAATCAGTCTCTTTCACCTGCAAGTGAATCTACCAATAGTAAGCCTGTGTCATTAGACACACCACCATAAAGAAGGTGACGGTGGGCAGCTCTTCCAGACACTGACAATCTCACCAACAGGACTCCTCTCGAATAGAAGACCACACCAGATCTCGGCTGATATAGCATCCAAGTTGGGACTGCGCAAACGCGAGTTGAAATACCTTCTCTACACCCAAACAATGTCGAAATGCTGGACATGTCGGCGACGACGGCTCAAGTGTGATGGAGCCATCCCTCGCTGCCAGAAATGTTGGAGTCATGGCGTCGAGTGTCTTGGGTATAAAAAGCCTCTAACCTGGGTGGAGGGCGTCGCTCGACGTGGACCGATGAAGAATCGAACATTTGGAGGCTCGCAGGAAGATGCAGCATCCTAGATCTCTTTCTATGCTGAGAACACACTGAAAGACAACCCTGGACGACAACAGAATAATGCTTCTAGCATTTCATCCCCATGTGGCCCAGTTCCGATAAGTCTGTGTGATCCTCTATTCCAACATCTGACTGGCACTTCGAGGTTCTTCATCCACTACTGTGAGTAAATCATGATATCCACCGGTTCAGGCGGCCATGTTGACCAAGCTAGTTTCATCCGTCGTCTGTCCCAATCTGGTTCTTCAAGATCACCCAGAGAATCAGTATAGGAGCATCATCCGCTACATCAGCTCACCAATAGTATCGAGTGCCATCGTAACAGTGGCAGAATGTCATTATATCCAAAGAAGAACTGGTTGTCCCATGGTATGGTTACTGACACCAAACACAACTCACGACCTTACATCATCGCAACACAAAGCCTACGTAGCCCGTAGGAATCTGTTTCAGGGAAAATACATCACTCAATATCTACACGAAAAAGACAAATGCTTGAAGTCCATGGCCATTGCGTTGGTTGAAGATCAGGGTGAAGCAGACGAGGCTATACTTATGGCAGCTGTTCTCTTGACTGTCCTGGACTTGCTTGAGAGTGGATCAGGCGCTTGGAATATTCACCTTGAAGGTGTCAAGAGGTTGATTGAATCTGCAAGTCTCAACGGTCACAGAAACAACGGTCCAATGACTTTAATTCGTGATGTTGCAGTGTAAGTATCTGCATCACCAGCTACCCCATCTCCACGAGAAGCTAATTTCGGTAGATTTCAAACATTCGGTTCGTCTCTCGCCAAGCCAGGAGTTCTAGCCAGCGAGTCTACGCTTTCTCCGACATGGAATCTGGAATCTTCAGCCGTCACGCCCATTGGGTGCCCTGCCGAGATCTTGTCGGCTATAGAAATCTTTGCTTCTCAGCGACGACTTAATTCCATGCTAGAAGTTGCTGGGAGCAATGTCGACATACTCGAAGAAGTACTGCGTCGAATTCAATCATATGATATAACGTCCTGGGCTTCGTGTATGGCATCGATAGAAGGATCGGTGTCATTGGAGGATCTGGTACACCTCGGCATGATCTGGAAATTATCAGCTGAGATATACGCCCGTCATATTTTGCATAATCTGCATAAGAATGCTGACTTCATCTGCGAGCAACCAGCTGTTGAGAATCTAATAACAGAATATACTTTTCTGGAAAGAAAGGGTGACAAACTCACAAGGTGCCTGATATGGCCAACATTCATCATAGGGCTAGCAGACACCACGTCAAATAACCGAGTCTGGGTGCTCAATACACTGGACAGGATTTGGCAGCACGGGCATTGTGCAAACACAAGAAACGCAGAGATGGTATTGAGAATACTATGGAAGACGAAGGATCAGATGGAGGTTCCGCCACAAAGTGTCTCTAGAGGCTTGGACATGACACAAAGTGAACAGAGTAGAGAGAAAGGTTGGGATTGGATGAGTGAGCTCTTGAAGGTACAAGGTTCCTGGCTGTTTGTTTGAGATATATTCACAGTATCGGTCCGTCGAGATGGCTAAATGACGATAAAACATTCTGTCATGCTTCCACTATGAGGCCTTTTGGTCCTCTCGGACTCCTCCCTGCCTTTGTCCCCTACTTTTTGCGTCACCCATCCGACTTGATACTTGATATCATCTTGGGGATGCTTTAGTGACTAGATCCTAGGTCGTAGTTCAATGCTCATATCCTCAATCGGTACTGCAGCAACCCACTCTAATCGTTTCGGCAGAGAGACTGGCGTCCATCCATGAACGTCTTCAGTTGTCAGTGCTTTGCCACCTTGCTCGTCAGCATTCCGGAGATTGAGATGAAAGTAGCGGATAATCTGAGTGACGGAGATGTAGAGTTCAAGATAGGCAACACTAGATCATGTTATTAGTGCCGTGACGGTTGACAAAGACGAAAATACTTACTGTGCGCCCAGGCAGAAATTTGCACCTCTTGAAAACGGAATATAGAAACGATCACGAAGGGCATCCTCGCTTAATCCGGCTTCATCAGTTGTCAACCACCTATAAGGATCATAGAGATGAGGTTCTGGGAATGCGGTCTTGTCATGTAAGTACCATATTGGTGATGAAGTAAGGACAGTCTGTGATGACAAAAGTTAGCTCATCGTCGACTTGTTAATGACGGACATTCAACAACAGAACTCACCTCTTCTGGGATGAATTTCCCGTGAAGCTCAATACCTCCCACAGGCACAATCCTAGGTAGCATGGCAGCAGCTGCACCAGCCCACCGAATACCCTCCTTGACACAAGCCTGGAGACGCGGGATGCCTTCCAGAGTTGTCATTTCAGTGGAAAATGACACTTGGGCAAGGTCTTGGTATAGCTTGTCTTGATAGCTGGGGTTATGCGCGAGTGCCCAGAGGATATGAGCCAGCGTCGCCGAGGTTGTATCTGTTCCTGGGCCAAGATTCTCCCTGGCTTCGCCTAGGGCAGTTTCGACTGGTAGACCGGCATTGTAGAGTGTTGATATCAGGTTGGGTAGGGTTACTTTGGTTTGAGAAAGTTGGGAATCGCCTGAGAGAGCGAGTTTGCAAGAATTGTCACACCACTAGACATGTCAAAAGCCAGGTATATCCTACGCGGTCAAGTGACTACTCACATGTTGAAACTCTCGTATCCCTTTGGCGTATAGGGTTTGTAGACCGGTAGATTGGTAGACAAGCTCTTCAATTCTTTCCCAGAGCTCACAGAATAGGGGGAACGTAGTAAGCTTTTATCAAATAAGTCTAATGATCTGGAAAAAAAACACCGAAGAGATTACTTACAACTGGCATCCAAGTAGCCTTTTCATCATTCTTTGCAACCATGGGCAATTCTCGTCCTTCTGCCCAAGTATCCAGAGCATTGATCGATACACCAAACGAAAAGTCAGCTATGTTCTTGTTAGTGTCTGGAAGAATCAAAGTTGCCACAAGACATGAGGCTTACAGATGATGTCTGCTTCAAGAGCGCGACAAGCGACAGTCAAGTCAATGGTCGGACCACAGTCTCGGATCTTTTGAATGAATCGCTGGACGTGAGAGAGCATCAGTTTCTCTAGTTGAGGCACTTTACTCCTACTGAAGAGCTGGCCCATGACTCTTCTTCTTTGAGAATGCTCTTTTGGATCTCTATTTCATGTCAGCAGAGCTATCATGCATAAACACACAATTTCACTTACGTGATGGAGAAGAGGGCAGGATGACCGCCTTGAACGAACTCTCCGTATACTCTTGGATCTTTCTTAAACTTGCTGCCGACTTTATGAACAGTTTCATACGTCTCTCGTGAGTAGAATGACACTTCTTTCGGTCCAATACGAATGAGTGGCCCTTAAAATCGGTTAATTCGAGACTTCACGACGACCGTTATTACAGGTACCTAGTTTCTCGTGGAGTTTTGGTAGATCAAGTGTCACCGTCCCTCGGTGTTCGTGAGGGAAAGCCCAGACAAGTCTCGACAATGCTGTGCCGAGGCCTGGTGTCGGGAGGGACCTTAAAGGTGATGCATATGCTTGGAATATCCTCTAGCCACTATCAGCTTAATACCACCAAGTCTGCAAATGGGGCTATACGTATATCGTCACGGCTACCAGAGCAGCGACAATTAGGTCGATAGCCAATAACATGTTGACAAGCTTGAATAGTCGGAAAACGATCTAATCCCGGACATAAAGTCAGATAATGCTGGTAGCAAGGTAGTCTTTGGTTATATAACAATTGTACCCTCGATGGTGTTATCCAAACTACCGGGAATTATCCACTGAGCTGAAACTAGAGAACGAAGGAGTTGGCCGATAAAATATTGTCGCGACGCACAGTAGACTAGTATCCATGGACAGTCTAACTGGACATGGTACTTGAACCGCATATTGTCGTCGTTTTTAATTGGGGGTGTTCCAGACTAAAATACCTGATCCCCATACTGACAGCTCGTGGAACCAGTTGTAGACAGTCTAGATGAATTGCATCAATTCCATGGATGGTGACGTGCCAGGGGGGTTCTATTTCTACCTCATCTGGCAAACAGGGTCAAAGCGAATAAGCTTGAAAGATGCCGTCTGAGCCGTTGATAGTGGACTAATGCTTGCTAGTCGCCGATTGCGTATTCCCGAGGCCGGAGTTTTAATACGAATGCTGATCAGTAGGACGTTGATAAAAGGTCTTCTTTTTCTGGACCTCTTGCATTGACTTTAAAGTTGATTCGAAAGTGATTGGAAGAGTCTGATTGTAACGCAAAACATCGCAGCATGTCAGAAGCCGTCCAATCTCATCATACCCGTGATGGTGTAGTCGCGGAGGATGTGGCCACTCCGGAATTGGAGGGTGATAAGTCTGACAATGTTGTCCTGGTAAGTTCATGCTTCCTTGTCAGTTATTTGAGCCTCTTTGCTAACTTGTGACAAGGAAAAACTGGGATACAAACCAGTGAGGCCCTTCAATTGACCTGTGCAGCCTGGCCTCCATACTGACCGAGCAGGTTCTACATCGAAGTTTTAATCAGTTCCATAACTTTGCGACGACTTTTGGTATGGTCTCTCAGTCTTCTGTCTTCTATTGAAGAAATGCTGATTATCACCAGCTGCACTGTATTTCATCGGAGGTGTTCGTGTCACTTTCTCAACCGGCATCGCTGCAGGTGGTAATCTAGCCTACTGGTATGTACTCCTCTACTAGCGTCAACACTCCTTCTCTGACCCCGTAACAGGACTAGTTATGTCATAACCTGTGTCTTCACTTTCATAACAGCCGCAGTCATCGCCGAGATCTGCTCCTCGCTCCCCCTCGCTGGCTCCATCTACCTCTGGGCCGCTGAGGCCGGTGGTCCCAAGTTCGGCAGACTGTTTGGCTTTGTTGTCGCTTGGTGGAGTACCACAGCTTGGACTACATTCTGTGCCAGTGAGTTTCGTCCATGTTGTGCAGAATAAAACAAGAAGCATACTGACTTTGTGCAGGTAACACGCAAGCTGCCGTAAACTACATGCTCTCGGTTCGTATAATGACCGCGTTATCCGGACAAGCCGGTAAAAGCCATTCAGTTGCGGAAACTAACCGTTAATGCTAGGAAATCGTCGTCTTTGGTTCAGACTTCCCCTCCGACTCTTCAAGTGTCAAGTTCCGTGCCGTGCAATGGATCTGCACCGAAATCATGCTGGCTCTTGCTGCCATCTGGAACCTTCTCCCTCGTAAGCTCTCCTCACAACTACTCTGAGGAACGTGTCTAATCTTCGATAAGCTCGCTACTTCAAGTGGATCTTCACCTTGTCCAGCAGCGTGGTTATCCTTGACTTTGTTCTGAACCTCATCTGGTTACCCATTGCCACAAGCAAGACAATAGGCTTCCGAACTACTCACGATGCTTTCATGACAACTTACAATGGCACTGGTGCTCCTGCGGGGTGGAATTGGTGTCTCTCGTATCTGGCAACGGCGGGAATCCTGATCGGTTTCGATGCCTCGGGACATGTTGCTGAAGAGACTAAGAATGCCTCGGTCGCTGCAGCCAGAGGTATCTTTTGGAGTACTGTTGTCAGCGGTTTGGGAGGATTTGTCGTTGTCATTCTCTTTCTCTTTTGTGTTGTGAGTCTCCCCAAGTTCTTCTCTTCATAATCTAGTCTGGTGCAACTAACAAGAGAAGCCTGACGCGGAAACTCTCTTCTCCTTTGGTGGTGCTCAGCCC
The DNA here is from genome assembly GCA_013623525.1 of Fusarium dimerum. Lineage (NCBI taxonomy): Eukaryota > Fungi > Ascomycota > Sordariomycetes > Hypocreales > Nectriaceae > Fusarium > Fusarium dimerum. The sequence goes on from JABGLY010000159.1 coordinate 17,819, forward strand.
TTCGTGTCAGTATACGCTGTCATCCTGGGAGAGGGTGGTCATGTCGTTATGAATATTGTCTGCGTGCTGGCGCTATGGTTTGTAGGTCTCACGAGTGCAATCTAATCTGAAAGGTTCAAACTGACTTGGTACACAGAATACTGCCATTGCCGTCCTCGCTGCATCCAGACTAGTCTTTGCCGTTGCGCGAGACGGAGTCCTTCCATATTCGAGCTGGGTTTCACGAGTCGTCGCAGGCCAACCGCGTAACGCTGTTCTTGTCGTCTGGGGTGTTGCTGCCGTCATCACTTGCACCATTCTTCCCTCCTCTGTTGCTTTCACGTCCCTCGTGTCTGCCGCAGGCGTCCCTTCAGCTGCCGCATATGGGTTGATCTGTCTCGCGCGATTGTTCCTGACCCCAAAGCATTTCCCTAAGCCAGCTTGGAGTCTGGGACGCCTGAGTAAGCCATTCCAGGTCATTGCTGTCTTCTGGAACGGATGGGTCGTCGCTATCTTGTACTCTCCTTATATTTTCCCCGTCACAGGAGAATCTCTCAACTATGCACCAGTCATCATGGCGGGAACTACTATTCTGGCTTTGTTGTCTTGGTGGTTTGTGCCGGCTGACAAGTGGCTTCCTAGCCAGAGGATTCAGCAGACTTTGGACGCAGATACCACTACTATTGCTCATGACAAGAATGAGGAGAATGAATGAATTCAAGCTCAGCTATTAGATCAATACTTGGAACCACACACTATAGAACTTTAAGGGATTGTTAATCTGTTAATTCTTATAGTTAGGGCAACTTCATTTGGAAGAATAGAAGATAATTGTTCGAGCCAACCCTAACCTTGATTCCTTTTTTATGAGTACGAGAACTAATAAAATTGACTTCTTTGAGGCTTTAGCTCTCTCCCACACTAAAGATCGAACATCTCCTTCCACCAGCTTGTGCCATGCTCATATTTCTTCGCTGCTTCCATCGCCGAGGAAAGCGTGGGCTTCTCACAGTGAACACTCGGGGCCAATGTAGCAACAGACACATGGGGCCACTTGAGACCATTAAAATCAAGAAACACGAGCTGAGAGTACTGGATCTGAGTGTAAACGACAGTAACGGACTGTTGGTGGGATGGAATGGGGACGTCCTTGTCGAGAAAGAACTCTGGGACAGCATCTCGTGGGTTAAGAGCGGTAGGGGAGACCTTCTGGCCGACTTTCATCGTAGGATCGAGCTCAACCTGGGCGCGAACTTGAGAGACCCAGTACTGGACCGTCACATCCACAGCGTTGGCGTTGCCACTCTTGCTCGTAAGGTCGTCGCCTCCAACTTGGCCGCCGTCATCTCCAACGTTAAAACCAATGTTGCTTGTACCACCGCCAAATGCATCCGCAGGTGGAATCGTAGAAACGATAAACTCGGTGTGTTCAACAATATCCTTTCCCTTATTGGCTTCCGTAAGTACAGCATTCGGATTATCCACAATCTTCTGCGTGATGGTACCGTTGGCTATGAACTCACTCAAGTCTTGGGGCAGACGATGAGTAGCGTTGTTGGTGACAGTCTGGTTCTCGAAGCGGAATTTCTTTGCATTTTTTATACTAACGCCTTTGGGGATGGGAAGAAGGATAGGGTCAATGCCGATACTGGGGATATTAGGCGCGCCCTTGGAGGTGACAGCTCGCTTGAATCCCTGAGCGTTGATGGTCGTCCCATGAGGGATAGAGCCCATACGACAATAAGATGCTTCGAGCTTTGGCATTGTATCTACCTTGGGAACGCGCATCCACAGCCCGGGTTCGAAATGAATGATTGGAGGCTCTTTAGGCTTAGGTTTTCCTTTCTCAGGAGGCATAGCATCAACCACTGTCTGCGTGTATGGCAGCCCGACAAGGTTGATGTCTGCCTGGGAGAACAAGCCGCGGTTGGGTACTTCTTTGAGAATCCTGCCGAACGACTGCGTCTCACTGGTGAGATTAAGTTGCAGAATATTGTCACGATGTTCATCGGTGGGTGGTATGTTAAACTTGGTTGGGGTTTTACTGCTTGCAGGACGGAAGATGGTGTTGAAGCCAAAACCACTGAAAGTGCCTCGGAACTTATCCAGAGCGTCTAAGGGGGTGAGGAGAGGCTCTTCTTCAGTGTGATGGCCGTTGACACCGTTGGAACCGCTTGCGCCATTAGTACCGTTGGTACGGCTCTCCTCGTCGTCAGAGTATGCATAAGATGTCTCTAGCCCATTCTGCGCTGGTCCAGCCGATGACTGAACGGCGGGCTGGAGAAGAGTAGGGCCATAGTCATAGCCCTTAGGGAAGTCGATGCTGACGGTGGGAGCAACAGGTGCTAGTGCCTCGAGAGATGGACTCATGACGGGAAAGATGTATGAATAAGAGTTTGTTAAAGCTTTGTATGATGATGAGTGGTAATTAAGGTTGACTGAGGCCGGGATTGTCAACTATTTTATACTCATGTCGTCGGTGCTGTAAATGGCATAAGTTCTCGTTGTTCATATCACGCTGATATTTTAGTAAGTAGTAGGAGAATCAAGCTGAGACCGGTAATTGTTTGCACTCAGTGATAAATCTTCACATTCCAGTCGCATCTTTGAGGCTTTCGCACAGAATTATATGACAAAACACGCAAAATATAACATACAGCTGCTGTGGCTTGAGTGGGAGACCTGAAATATCATCTGAAAGACAGACTAGTCTAAACCGCCGACCAAGGGATTTGTTGTGCAACAGTAGAGGCGGCCCTGGAATGGCCAAGAAGTATGTTGTAGTATTGAAGGCAGTGTATTGATACTTGCTATTGGCGAATGTCCTTGCATTTCACTAGTCGGAGTGTGTCTCCAAGCATCATCGCTAGGGTAGAATCCGTCTGGATCGGGCCGGCCACGCTATTGTATTTTTTGTCTAAAGGACTTGTCTTTGACCAATCGATTGTTGCTTATTATTAAGATAGTTTGAGGCTTTTAGCCACGGCTGTAGCCCAAGATGTGGTCTCTACGGTCCAGAACCATGCGTTTGGGTGCATCTCAAAGCCATCATATGGTACTTTTCCGTAGTCAATACAATCCATTTCAACGCCTCGTCAACTGTTTGCGGTTTGAATGTTTCGGGGTATTTACCAGTTTGAACAGCCCATCAGCTTGAGCTTACGGCAATGGTAGCCATGTCTTGAAATGCGTGCAGGTGAGGGCTCTTATTGGACTTGTTGCAGCATGACCTGAACCCTTCAGGGTCCAGACAATTCCTAACAGTTCAGAATTTATTCATCAATAGTATTATAGAGTCTGCGCATGGATGAGGGCTTGTTTTGGCGCGTCTCCATATTAGAATTCCCGTGGTTTGGGACGTTGAACGTTATGAGGCTGGAAGCGCCCATTCCAGTTGCAGGAAACTGTATGCTTAGAGTTAAACTGTAGCTGAATCGCTTGTCATTTATAGTTGAGCGAAATATAGGCGAGGAATGTATGATTCAGCCTTATGCTGAGTCACATCGAAGCTGAGTTCACAAGATATGTGACAACTTCCTTTTTAGTCAGATACCGACAGCGTTAACCTATTTCGACTATATAGATCACGCCACTTGTGTCAGGGATATTAGTGGCTAGATCAGGAGGTATAGGGGAAAGTCCCGGACCGTTCGAAGAGAGACGCCTCGACACATGTATCAGGCAAGCGTAATATTTTGTCCTCGGGCCTCGATCCTTTCCAGTTCTATAGCTTGGCTGAGGGCTTCCATATCGCAGCCGCAGGATCCCCCAACGGACTTGGCTTTGACTGGTTTCTTGGTTTTGTCGTCTTGAAGATACCAGGTAGACCTGTATCCTCGAACCATGCATCATGTCGAATCATGTAAGTTAGCCTTTTGCTAGACAGAAGGATCATGGGCATCCCGTATCCAGTGAATCCTGCGAGAATGAATTGGCCTGGTGCTTCCGGAACGCCAGCGATATATGGCATGAAATCAGCGCTATAGCCAAGGACTAATACCAATAATTAGCATGTTATCATTACGCGGGAATACGTGAGTAATGAACCTTACCCCAGTCCCGATCTTGTTAGTCTTCATATCACTATATTTCCGTCCGTGGAAATGACGCTGCATGTGGAAGAAAAAAGGGCGTAGAGGCTGGAGAAGATGTATGAAGTATCACAGGATTATCCATGCTGTAGTTCAGTCTATAAGAGGACATACGATATCGTCCTTGATATATCCATACTACATACCGAAACTCGGCAGTAATCTATAATTCCAATTACACTGCATCAAACGATCTCAGACTTGTCCCATCACCAGTCAACAAGTCGTTAAAATTCATGTCACCCACCTCAAATGTTCCCGAGAAGAAAGATTCGTCGAATGCGTGACTCTCAACCCCAGATCCATTCGCTGTAGTCGATGATGTCTGTCCTACTGGTAACCCTAACGAAACACCTTCTCTTGTAACGGACAAGTGCTCAGCTTCGTCTATCTGGACTGAAAATTCCTCGTTTGTACGCTGTACCGAAACCAGAGGCACCACATCGCTCTGCAGTGTTTCTTCTCTCTCAATCCTGATCACAGAAAAATACGGAAGATGAACATTCAATGCCCTGCCGTCCTCATCTAGTACCGCATGGTGACCCAGGCTGCTGACCTTACTAGGTCCAGGGACAAATAACGCTCTGTATCTGAGCCCAGCCACCACGTTATCCTCTATGGCAAGGATATGTTCGATGAGGGTCGCTATTGTTCTTGATATATCGTCGTTCTTCGTGCGACTGGCGTCTTGCACGATCGTAAGAACTTGTTCCAGTTTGCCTCGATCGCTCAGGCGTTGCTGTTCTATAAATGGATAGTCATGTTTCTCAACATCTTTGTGACGATATTTGCACAAGATGTGCGCCAGTGCCATCGCTGTGCAAGAGACAAACGCCATAAGATCAATGCCCCGACAGTAGTACTGAGCACTCTGGTTTATTCGAATGGTGATGAATCTCGTCAGTATTTCCCGACTAGCCATCACTACGGCGATTCTGTTGTAGTCAAACTTCTCTGCAGACCTAGATAATAATAGGTAAGGCAGATGAAGTTGTAAGACAAGATGGTAATACATGAGATGGTCCTTGAATCGAAATGTCTCGCGGATTCTGTCCGCGGAACAGAGGTATGTCGTGTTCGAGGGTATGATCCACCACTTTGGAGGCATGGAAGCTGAGGCATCGAGCAGTATCTTGTCAATCTCACTGTTCACACCTGAGTTGTATACTTCAGAAGGGTTTCTTCTCAGTAGGAGGCCACATGCGATTGAACATAGACGTTGTAGGCGGTGGACTGGCGATTGTCTTTCCAGGTCTGGTTGATGGGCAAAGGTATCATCAGGTGAGCTCTGCGGTAGACCCAGCATCAAGCACAAGTACCGATCGAAGCTGAGAAGCCGAAACCACAGGTTTCCAGAATCAATCTCGTTGCCCCTTACCGAGGGAGACAGATTACCTCGGTCGAGGCCGATCATTTGCGCAATTGTTACAGCCCGGCGGGCAGCCAGCCATGACCGACGAAGATTTCCAGAATAGTTCTCATATAGGGCCTCCAGCATGATACACTCGATGCCCTCGACAGAGGAAACAAGATTATCATTGCAGGTTACTAAGTCGTGGACTTTTTTGACGATCCGAGACATGATATTCTCACAGCTAGTGTTCAGCCTCTCCATAAAGTGCGACAGTGACTCCGGGACTCCTTGGAGAAATGTGGCCAAGATGAGCATTTCTCGCGCAATGAGAACGGGATGAGAGTCGATGGGATGCTCTCTTAGTCGAGCTTGGGGTGCTGGCAGCTGCGAGTCGTCTTTTCTTGGTTGAATACAAGTGATTGCACCAGCACTATGTGAAGCATCCTCCGGGATGTCTAGTATGACTTCCATATCTTCCGGGCTTGGCCAGGCTGAGAGTAGATCCTGTCGAAGGGCATCATACGTATCGGCATCTTCAGATACAGAACTGCATGACGTAGAGTGACCGCGAGTTGATGATGGTTCATCGTCCTTTGATGAGTTGAGTTTAGCCCGTCTAGAGATTAGACGATGGATGACTTACTGTTGATGGACTATCGCTCCCTAGCAGGTCAAGGACAACAAGAGAAAGTGTCCGTGGCATGGTAGCTGATCCGGTTGGTGATCGAGGGAGAACTGGTCTAGTATCGATATTGACCCGCGGAATGTCTGAGCGACCCGTTGGAACAGGTCTGCCATGACCATTCTCACCATGATGCGCAGCCTTCATCAATTGTCCCACCAGAGCCTCAACCTGTCCCAACCTCTCCACCAGAAGCTTGTTACTCCCAGGCGGGGGCGGCTGGACCTCGTTTTCCTGACTAATACAGTCAGTACCTCTCCTCTTACACGCTTCGCATACATCCTGTGTGTCGGCGGAGAATGTACATTTCGCCTTTCGCCGTTTACATTCCCAGCAACTCAGGGTACCCTTGCGGAGTTTGCGGCGTTTCGGCGCCGGAGGTGAAGTGTCCATCTGGATGATATCAGCCAATAAGGGCGTTGACAATTCTTTGGTCTGGGAGAAAAAGAATAGTGTAGGAAGCCCGGTGATGGTAGGAAATGAATATTGGCTTACGGTGAAGGTGTTCGCGGGGTTGTGTCAATTTGTCCGCCGATTTCACGGAGCTTTAACGACAGATCATTAGTCATCTACATATTCGAATTCATTCTGGCGCAGCCAATCAGAATGACAAACCATCAGGTTCCTGAGAAACGGCGGAAGATGTGCGATGTGGAAGAAATATATAAGTGCAATATCCTGCTAGTTTCAATCTTGTTCTGTCTCAGGATAAGTTAAATCAGTTCCAACTTTACAGTTACACCAGATCACACAAATCTCTTCAGTCAAACATGGTCAAGATCGCAATCGCAGGTGGAGGTGGGAGTAAGTGACCAACAATAATTCATGCCCTACCTGCCAAAGAGCTTTTCAGTCTTGGGGCAAGGACTAACTAGGACAGATGTTGCCCAAGAAGTCGTCGATGTTCTTGTTGCTAGAGGGCATGACATACTTATTCTCTCGAGAAAGGTTTGTCCATCTATAAGCTGGCTGATAAGACGAAGATGATAACTTGAACAGGATGGACCCGCGAAAGAGCCCCAATCTCGAGTTGAATGGACCAAAACCACATATGAAGACGTCGAAGAACTGGCTAAGGTATTGCGTGGCTATGAAACGGTTCTCTCTTTCATGGCCGTGACTCCAGGCACTACCGGGGCTAAACCACAGATCAATCTGATTGATGCGTCTATCAGAGCCGGTGTCAAACGTTTCGCACCTAGCGAATGGGGAGTGTCAGTGTGTCCATCTGTCCAACAGGGGAGCTTTGGTTGACGTATAAATAGATCTGGACTCGACCATATGCCTTGGTACGACTTCAAGAAAGAAACTCGTCAGTACCTGGCAGAACTAAACAAAGATAAAGAGGTACGTCGAAGCTCCCTACATGGCATCACTTTAGACAAAAGGTTCTGACTTGGTCTGAGGTCATTGAGTACTGCCTCTTCCATTTCGGACTCTTCACCAACTACCTGACATATCCTCACAAATCAGCCAAGCACGTCCATCTCTTTGAGACCCCGATCAATTTCGATAAACGCCGTGCTCTCATTGTCGATAATGGTGAGGCTGTGATTACTCTAACCACTGTTCAAGATGCAGCACAGGCCACTGCCCTCGCTATTGAGTATGAGGGTAAGTGGCCACTGGTCGGTGGTGTCAAAGGTGCAGACATTTCTTTGAACGATCTGGTGGCTCTCGGAGAGAAGATTCGAGGTATGTTCCCTGAAAGCATAGCTTTTTTGGAGCAGTACTAAAAGAAGTTGTGTAGGCGCACCTTTCCAAGTCACAAGTCTAAAGTCCGAAGATCTCAAAGCCGGCATCGTCGACGCTCCCTGGATGCTAACAGTTGACCACCCATCTATACCGGCAGAAATGGCCAAGCAATTGCAGATTACCCTGACGTGCGGCTTCATGTTGGGTTTTGGGGCCGGTGACGCGAGGGTCTCCGATGAGTGGAACAAGCTCCTCCCCGACTACAAGTTTACTTCACCAGAGGAATTCTTGACTAAAGCCTGGGCTGCGATTGACTCTGGAGCTGGAGGTGCTTTTTGAGAGATGGTCAATTGAATGACACTCCTGTCGATCGAACGTAGCTGGTAAACTTCCCCTGAGGAAGGACATGGAGGGAAGCTTTCTCAAGGAGACTCTGTTATATAGGGTTGGGCATGGAACGGAAAACGGAGACTGTTGGTTGATTTATCAGATCTAAATCTTGAACAATCGACTTCTCCATCTTACCTCATATATACAGATAGCCAAACAGAGTCAATAGTAGTCATCCACAATAGTAGGCACTACTACATACATCGTCATGATGCCACCCAAACATAAGTAATAACCTACTGGGATGTTCGGAGGCTTTATGTATCCAGTGAGGGGCATTGGATCGTGTTAGTTGACGAAACACGAGCAACTAGTGTTTTAGGTAAAACCTCCGAGACTTTCATGAACCGTCAGACACCCAAAGCCCCGGAGAGCTGGTTTGTATGATGAATGTTTCCATAGGAACATCTTGGTTCAGTAGAGGAGTCACCAGACCCTTAACATGACCAAAATCAAGTGGAAAATCTGCTGGCAGGGCCACCCACGTTTAAAGCATGAGGGTGTAGTCACAGCCAGGAAGGGAATATTCACCTCCACCATATACAAGTAGACTTTGCCCTAGCCAGATTATCTGGAAATCGAGATCCAAAGATGCTCCAGGGTGTACTTCATGCTAAGTTTCAGGGATGATCCTGTTCAACGTTCATGGTAGAGTTTGATATCATCTCTGGCTAGTGTTGTTGGAAACCGTGGACAAGCCAACTATGCTGCCTCCAACCTGTTTATGAGCGCTATCGCTGAGCAGCGACGATCCAAAGGTCTCGCTGCTTCCGTCATGCACATCGGTATGGTTCTAGGTGTTGGATATGTATCTTCAACTGGAGCATACGAAGCCACTCTCAGAAGTTCCAACTACATGGCTATCTCTGAGACAGACCTCCTCAACATGTTCTCACAAGCGATTCTCGTTGGGCAACCTAACTCCAAGCATGTCCCCGAGCTGATCACAGGTCTCAACCGATACAGCCTTGAACTGGACGCCCAAAAATACTTCTGGCGAGACAACATGCGATTCTCACATCACACTATTGAAGAGGAACGCCAAGAACGCTCCTCTACCACCAAGGTCTCTATCTCACAGCGACTTGCTGAAGCCAAGGACACTTCCGAGGTTCTGTCTATTGTGGAGGAAGAATTTTGTACGAAGCTCGAACGAATGCTTCAGGCTGAAAGTGGTTCCATCAAAACATCACAGACATTACTTGGTCTGGGTGTTGATTCCCTCATTGCTGCCGAGATTCGATCATGGTTCTTCAAAGAGTTGGATGTCGACACTCCAGTGCTGGAGATCCTCAACACCGCCTCCATTACTGAACTGTGCTCCTCGGCCGTGTCCAATCTCCCAGCTCTTCCTGGGCAGACGACAGCTGAGCCCAAGATGGAGGTTACAAGCGAGGTATGAGCTGCGTCAAAGGCTCTCGCAATGATTACTAACATGTCTAGGCTATCAAGTCTCTTGATGCCGTTGTCTCATCTACAGCGGCATCAAGTCTCCTCACTGAAAATGGGCCGTTCACGATAAAGAACAGCCCCAACTCTACTCAAGTCACCAGCGAAGCAGGCGTCGATGATGAAACACAAGTTTCTCTCCAGACAAAGATCCAACGTAGCGGTCCTCTATCATTTGCTCAAGAGCGACTTTGGTTCCTACAACAGTTTCTCCAAAATCCGACAACATATAATGTCACCATGCACTACCGGATCAGTGGTCCTCTCCGACTGAACGATCTTGACAAGGCTTTCAGACAAGTTATCCAACGCCATGAGTCTCTCCGCACATGCTTCTACAACGACCCCGAGACCAGTCTTCCTAGACAGGGTGTTAATGAGCAATCCCTCTTCCGTTTGGAGCAGAAGCCCAACTCGACGGCCAAGGCCGAGTATGAGCAGATGCAAAAGACAAGATATGATCTCGAGCACGGCGACGTCATCAAAGCTGTAGTTGTCCCCCACGATGAAAATGAGCATGACCTAATCTTTGGATTCCATCACATTGCCCTTGACGGGTACAGCGCTCAGATCATGGTTCGTGACCTAGCCATGGCGTATGCTGGTCAAACTCTTCCACCCAAATATAAAGGGTACCTGGACTTCGCCATCGCTCAAAAGACAGCTGAACTCCCTACTGAGACTCTCGACTACTGGAAGACCGAGTTCGACGGGCTGCCACCAACCCTCCCTGTATTTGACTTTGCAGAATGCAAGACGCGTGTTCCGTTGACTGACTACACCACTCGGGCCTTTGAGCGAACATTATCCCCAGAAGAAGGAAATAAGACCAAGGCCGCTGCCCGAGCCCTCGGTGTGACGCCATTCCATATCCATCTCGCTGCTCTACAAGTTATCCTTTCTGACTTTGCATCCGCCAACGACATCTGTATCGGCATCACCGACGCGAACAAGAACGATGCTGTGCACATGGACACAGTTGGTTTCTTTGTCAATCTCCTTCCACTGAGATTGAAGTCATCAGCGTCACAGACACTATCTGACATTGCTTCTAACGCCAAGGCCAAGGCCAACGGCGCCCTTGCTCATTCTCAAATCCCCTTCGATGTTCTTCTCGATGAACTTAAACTACCACGCTCGACACTACATAGTCCCTTGTTCCAGGTAGTACTTAACTACAAAATGGGTTCTACGGCCAAGGTGCCCCTGGCGGATTGTCAAGCGCAGCTTATTGCATTCAAGGACGCAGACAACCCGTACGACTTGAGTTTCGACATTGAGACCTTCACGGATGGATCTACATCTACCAGTGTCAAGACTCAAGAGTACATGTACACTACCAGTGAGCTAAGCTTCATTCTGGACAATTATGTGCATGTTCTGGGCCTATTCGCGAGCCATCCTACCCAAGCTCTTGGTCAAGTCTGCAAGCCTACCGCTGAACAGATCCAGAAGGCTCTTAACCTTGGTCGGGGTGAGAGACTTCCGTCTCCTCGTCTCGAGACTCTGTCCCATTATTTCGAAGACTGGGTTAACCGAGAACCCGGGGCGACCGCTATTCGCACCGACAAGGGTGAAACCTTGACCTACCGTCAGCTGAAGCAGTTGGTCAACGAGATTGCTTCGACGCTTACCCAAGCTGGTGTAAAGCCAGGCTCAAGAGTAGGTGTCTACTGCGAGCCTAGTCTCTACATCATGGCTGCCCTAATGGCAATTGCCGAAACTGGAGGCGTCTACGTGCCCCTGGATCCTCAAAACCCCGTCAAACGGCTGCAGCTAATTGTCGACGATTGCCAGCCTGAAGTGATTTTGATTGATGAGTCTACAAGAGACGAAGCATCAAACCTGGAGACCAATGCCAAGTTCATCAATGTCTACGACATCAACTTCCAATCAACAACCCCCTCTGATCTAGAGAACCGTGCTCGAGGTGCTGCATTGGGCTACATCTACTACACTAGCGGTACAACCGGGGTCCCCAAAGGCGTTGCCCTCACTCACGCCAATCTCGTTCACCACCTTGAAGCCGGCGTTGCCCTCACTCACGCCAATCTCGTTCACCACCTTGAAGCCCTGATTCACTTTTACGATCTGGAAAAAGGGACCATGCTTCAGCAGGCACCGCTTGGTTTCGACATGTCCCTAACGCAAATGTCATTAACCCTCACCCTTGGAGGAAAACTTGTCGTGGCCTCCAGTCAAACCCGCAGAGACCCCCTGCAGATTGCCGAGTTGATGCGTTCTGAGAAGGTCACACATACTTTCATGACACCTACATTGGCGTTGGCAGTCATTCACCACGGCTTTGAGGTTTTGAGTAAATGTGAAGACTGGGAGTTTGCTCTACTCTCTGGAGAAGCTTGTCGCGCCCATGTTCCCCCCGCATTCAAGACTCTCGGTCTTGAGAAGCTTGGGCTGTACAACGGTTATGGACCTACCGAGATCACCATCAACAGCAGCAGCGGGTTGAACGAACTTAGCGACACCGTGCCCCGTGATACTCGCAATCCTTCGATTGGTCTGGTACTCCCCAACTACTCTTGCTATGTCCTAGACGACAACGTGCAACCCGTTCGCCTAGGATTCGCTGGTGAATTGGTTGTTGGAGGCTCAGGCATTGCTGCTGGATATCTCAACAGAGAAGATCTCACCAAAGCCAGATTTCTAGCCGACCCCTTTGCCACTTCCGAGGATGTTGCTCGAGGATGGACGCGCATGTATCGTACCGGAGACAAAGCTCGGTTCTTACCTGATGGTCGGCTTGTCTTTCTTGGTCGCATTGCTGGAGACTCACAGATCAAGCTCCGAGGTTTCCGCATCGAGCTTGAAGATATTGCCAACACCATTGTCAAGAGCTCTGGTGGAGTCGTCACTGAGGCGGCAGTATCTCTGAGGCAAGGCGATAATGGAGATGGCGACAGTGCATTCTTGGTTGCCTTTGCTATCATCTCTCAATCTCATGCTCCAATAGATGTCAAGTCATTCCTTAAGCAGCTTCTCAAGGACCTTTCTCTCCCAAGATACATGATTCCGGCCAAGATCATCCCAATTGATCGACTACCCCTGAATTCATCCGGCAAGCTGGACCAGTATGCCTTGGACGCTCTACCCGTTCCACAAGACGATGAAACTACTCGCGAGCCTCTTACAGAGACTCAGGAGAGACTTAAACTGGAATGGTTGAGAGCTCTCCCTTCGATTGAAGCTACAAGCGCTATTGGGCCCGATACCGATTTCTTTACTGCAGGTGGCAATTCCTTGCGCATTGTCACCCTGAGAGAGCACATCTCTCGGGAGTTTGGTGTCAACATCTCAGTTTTTGATCTGTTCCAAGCAAGCACGCTACGCGAGATGGCAGCCAAGATTGATGGCTCGACGCAGGGGACTGATACCAAGCCGATTGATTGGGATGAGGAAACTCGCATTGACATCACCAGAATCTCCACCGCATCTACCGAGTCGCTCGCTGCCAACTCTACCGATGGCTTGGAAGTTGAACTTACTGGTTCTACTGGATTCTTGGGCCGCTCTATTCTCAAGTCCCTTCTTCAAGATGAACGTGTATCCAAAGTCCACTGCCTTGCCATCCGTTCCTCCTCGAAGGAGAGCGATCCTATTTTCTCTTCTCATCGTGTCGCTTGCTACAAAGGGGATTTGTCATTGCCACGTCTGGGACTGTCTCAGGAGCAGTTCAGCCAGTTTGCTCAAAATGTGGATAGAATCATCCACAACGGCGCTGATGTCTCATTCCTCAAGTCCTATCAATCCTTGAGGCTACCAAATGTTGAGTCGACAAAGGAGCTTGCCCGTATCGCTAGTCGTCGAAAGGTTCCTCTGCATTTTGTCTCGACTGGAGGTGTTGTTAACTTGACTGGACAAGACGGTCTTCCTGAAATTTCGGTTGCCGACTTTAGGCCCCCTTCAGATGGTTCTCAAGGATACGCCGCTTCTAAATGGGCTTCCGAGAAGATTCTTGAGAATTATGCAAATGAAACTGGTCTTCCAGTCTGGATCCACCGTCCTGCCAACATTAGCGGCACAGGTGTTCCTACGACAGATCTGATGCAAACTATTTTCCAATATTCGGCTGAGACGAGCGCTCTGCCTAATCTATCCTCCTGGAAAGGCCAGTTCGATTTTATTCCAGTCGAGCAAGTAGCAGCAGAGATTGCCAACTCGATTCACGAGACAACGGACAAGACCGTATATCAGCATCACTGCGGGGATGAGAAGATACCTGTCAGTGAACTTTCGACCTATCTCGAGAAGAAAATGGGCAAGGAGATGAAGATTGTGAGTGTACAGGAGTGGTTAGGCCGTGCTGAAGAAGCAGGTCTCGATGGAGTGACTGCTGTCTTGGTTCAGAACACGCTGGAGCAAGGTGGAGGAATTGTTCCCTGGCTTCGAAAGGGAAGCGATTAAGGCTTTTATTGTTTCATTTTATATTCACTTTCATGAGTTATGAGTTCGGTGCTTTATTTTATTCGGATATTAACAGAGCAATATTCTTTGATTGTCCAATTTTCTGCTGATGGCGCAGTTCGGTGACCTCAACTTCGAATGACTTTTTTCTTCCCCTAGGCTTCATTGTCAGTCATATGATATCTAGCTACGATTGGTATAAAAACAAAATCACTTTCTATGGTTCTCAAGTAAAGAATTACATAGATCATGAGACGTCTAATGACAATTCTATATTTCTACCAACCTGGTGATGATGTATAAACTCATCCTAGAAACAGAGCCTCATGACTACTTTAATTCTTAACTGATACTATCTACTTTTTCATTCTGTAAACCCCAACTCGAACACCATTCATCAGACTCAGGGGCTGAAATCACTACCAGCAACCTCCTGACGCTGACTTGAGGTGCTCCTTTACGCCTCCTGTCCACTCCGGGGCCTACCGTATCGCCCCTTATGACCTGATAAATAAGCCATATGATGCCCACGATAAGTCCATTTCCTATTCGGTATGTTACCGCAAGACTTCAACGTACAGCCAGATATTTACTGCAGGTGTTGCCGACACACCAAGTTAAGGGAATATCAATGCTTACCGTATATACACACCCTTTTGAAGTGTATGCTCGACTAAGGCCTCCGCAGGATGACTTTGCTGACACAATCCTCCAGTTCCTTACAAAAAGACAAGGCAGGAATGCAGATCAGAGGCATAGGCGGCGTATGATGGTCCAAAAGAGGTGTTCAGTAGCCCATTGTGGGAAATTCGTAAAAGCCGTATCGTGCTTCTATTTGATTGGCTTGTCAAGTATTCCATGTCACAATCCTTTCCGTGCGGAAGATTTAGACGAGAAGGATTCACATCCCAGATCATGTCACTCTTTTGCAGTCCACGTTCTCTCCCCCCTTGTATGCAGGACCGGATGGTTTCCCACCAACATATGGTGTGATATCGGAGATTTACGATTCACGCCAGACCACTGCCGTCACCCTTGATCTCTCCTCCTGGACTAGATACCCCGGGTACCCGACAGTGATTCCATGCGTTCCCATCTTACGACGAACCAACATAGCCTAGTATTTTGACCAGGGGACACACCCAAAACCCTGGCAGTCATAGACTTCCTTTTAAAGAGTAAACCATCCGCCTCAATGGTTCAGAAACAAAAGAAATAATGTGGAACCATCCGACGGAGGATTCTCGCAATATCATGTCATTATCGGAGGACCTGATCGATGCTGAGGAGGATAGTTTAGAAAGTGAAGCAAACTTGGGGGACGGAGTCCGTCAATGTGCACGCACACATTCATTCTACAGACAAGATTTTTAAGAGAGACAATCGTATACACATCAACAATCGTTGCCAATATCTGGACTTCCCAGAAGACTCCCTTGAGACCATTGTGAACTGCAACCCTCGCCTCTCCATAGCATTTTACAATGACTCAGTCAGAAACTTCCGTCCCGGCGGCAAACGTCGACGCGACGGAGAAGAATGCATCACCCTCACCGATTGAAAACCCAACAAACGCTTCCCCCGAGCCAGCTACACCAAGCAAGAAAGGCGCGCGATTCTGGCTCATTTTTGTCGCCGTCGCGTTGACCACGTTCCTTGCCGCTCTAGACACCTCCATTATTTCCACAGCGTTACCGACCATCGCTGCAGACCTGGGTTCGAATTCACTCTATGTATGGATCATCGATTCGTATCTCCTAGCTTCCACTGCTACTATCCCCATTTTTGCACAGGCCGCCAATATTTACGGTCGTCGCAGCCTCACTCTTCTGGCCGTCTGTCTCTTCACTCTTGGCAGCGGGCTATGTGGTGGCGCGCACAACACGGCCATGATGGTTGGCGGTAGGGCTGTTCAGGGGATTGGAGGAGGTGGTGTGTTGACCATGTCTGAGATCGTCGTCTGCGATATGGTGTCCATCAGGGAGAGAGGCATGTATGCTGGTATCATTGGTGGTGTCTGGGCCATTGCTGCTGTTGTGGCTCCTGTCATGGGAGGTGCTTTTGCTCAGGACGTTTCGTGGCGATGGATCTTCTACATCAACCTCCCTATTGCGGGTGTCGTTCTCGTCTCCCTTGGTCTGTTCCTGAAGCTTGCTCGCCCACCTCCCGGAACCTTCAAAGAACAGATGAGCAGAATTGATTGGGGAGGCAGCGTCCTCTTGATCGGATCCGTAACAGCCATTGTTCTTGCTCTTAGCTGGGGTGGTTCTGAGCACAAGTGGTCCGACTGGGAGACCATTGTTCCTCTCGTCATTGGTCTTGTCGCACTTCTTGCTTTCTTTGCCTACCAGGCTGTGCCCTGGTTGAAGGAGCCTACAATGCCCTTGAGACTCTTTGGCAACCGAACATTGTCTTCGCTGCTCATCATCTGTTTCATCCACAGCTTGCTTCTGTACTGGATCTGCTACTTCCTTCCCGTCTACTTTCAAGCTGTCAAGGAAGCTAGTCCTACACGTTCTGCGGTCATGCTGTTCCCCATCGCATGCACAAGCGCACCGGGAGGCGTGGCCGCTGGAATCACCATCACTAAGACTGGCAAATACCGCATCTGGCATTTCTCGGGCTTTGTCCTCATGTCTATTGCCTGCGGCTTATTCACTCTTCTTGATAAAGACTCCTCCACAGGACGCTGGGTTGGTTTCCAGATCCTGTTTGGTTTCGGTACTGGTGTCGTCTTTACCAGCACACTTCCCCCCATCTTGGCCAGTCTGCCTGATTCTGATGTTGCTGTTGCCACTGGTGCGTGGACATTCATCCGCAACTTCGGTTCCATCTGGGGTATTGCTATTCCAGCTGCTGTATTCAACAACCATGTCAATCATGCGGCTTCTCGGATCTCTGACGAGACAGTCAGGAGTAATCTGATTGATGGAGGTGCATATGAGCATGCCACTCAGTATTACCTTCGAACGCTTGACCCCTATCCAGAGCTCAAGGCCGAGGTTATCCAGGTATATTTGAATGGCCTCGAGGTTGTGTGGCAAGTGTCGATTGCATTTTGTCTACTGGGCTTTCTTTTGTCTTTCTTTGTACGCTCATTGATACTTCGGGATGAGTTGGTGACCGAGTTCGGCCTTCAGGAGGAGACCTCTGATACGGCAAAGATCAAGTCAAGTGAGGAGGGGGTAACAAGATCTTCGTAGATGGTGTTAGTGCAATAAGACCATTTGGTTGGATTGAGGGGAAATGGGTATAAATTGGCATTGGAAGGCCACTTCTTAGATCTGGTAGCATTATTAATCTTTTAGGGTACATTCTGTAAATATCATATGTTCCCTCGTTTCCGTTTCTTATCTATCATGTCTTGAAATATCTGGCTGGACTTGATAGAGCACCTGAAAAATCGAGTAAATCATCGCTAAACCAATATTTTCCACAGCGACCTCATACTGTATCTACTGTACCCTGTAGTCTTTATTGTCAACTGTGGCCAGTGTCCCCGGTCCCCTGTCAGTCTGTACTTCCATTCCAACCAACGACTATAAATTCCGACTCATTACTCTTCTCATCCTTTGAACGTCAACTGCTTTCAAATATTCCTGGAACAACAGCACATCATACTTGGCTATGGACTTTGAAACCTTCCACAATATCGTTGCCGGCAAGCCTCGAGGTGCTGATACCACTTCCTCTGGCATCAACCCTCTCAATCGAGAACCACTCTGGCCCATCCCCATTGCTACTGGACATGATGTCGACGAGAGTGTTTGTGCAGCCAAACAAGCATTTCCCGCGTGGTCTCAGACGCTTTACAAGCAAAGAACTGAATTGTTAGAGAAATTTGCAGATCTCTATCTCTCACATGCCAACGAGTTTTGTCAGCTACTTGCTACTGAGTGTGGAAGGACTGTAAGCGCACAACAAGCAAAAGGAGAGAGCATATGCTAACGGCTTGCAGGCTGGCAATGCGGCGATAGAAGTCTACTTTGCTGCACAATGGCTGAGATATCCATGTATGGACCCTTTGCTTCTCAGATCCATGTCATCAAATTGATCTTTCAAGCGAAATATGAGATTCCTGAAGAACGGATTGAGGATGATACCAAAGTCTCCGTCGTCACCCACGAGCCGCTCGGGGTCGTTGCGGCCATTTGTCCTTGGAATTGTGGGTGTTCAGATTGTATCTTCAGCTTTCTAATGCATTCTACTGACTATATCTTGCTGTTTATAGTCCCTCTCATGCTTGGTACGTCCTCCCAGGACTGTTTGAGCAAGAATCAAACTGACTTGATCAGCGATGGGAAAGATTGCCCCTGCTCTAGCTACTGGCAACTGTGTGATACTCAAGCCATCGTACATCACGCCGCCCCTGTTTCAGATTCCATTGTACTGACACGGCGTAGACCTTTTACTCCGTATACCTCTCTCAAACTGGTAGAGCTTGCCCAAAAAGTCTTTCCACCATCCGTCTTACAAGTCCTTCACGGGGACACTAGCCTTGGTCCGCTGCTGGTCAAACATCCAGGAATCCAGAAGATATCATTCACTGGTTCTACTGCTACAGGAAAGCAGATTCTCAGGGACGGTGCAGATCAAATGAAACGAATCACCCTTGAAACGTAAGAAAGATTCATATCCCATATCTGTATACTAAGATTAACAATACCAGCGCCGGCAATAACCCCTCCGTCATCCTCCCCGATGTAGACGTCAAAGCCATAGCCCCTCAAATCGCAGGCGGCCTATGGTTCAATGCCGGTCAAGTCTGCATCGCCACTCGCCGACTGTACATCCACCAAGACATCTTTGACGACAAGGTGTCCCAACTTCTAGAAGCTACCGCTGAGTTGACCAAGGACTTGGCCACTTGCGTTGGACCGATACAGAACGAGATGCAGTTCCAGAAACTCACGCAGACGCTTACCGATGCAAAGGAGGCGGGGCATGAACTGTTGTCGCCTGATACAAGTCAGACGGATCCCAATGAAGGATTCTTTATCCAGCCAACTATTGTCAAGAATCCACCAGCAGAGGCAGACATTGTTCGACAGGAGAACTTTGGTACGTCACCTTTTAACTCAACATATCCAACAATTCTGACCATCCCCTGTGGTTACTCCCATGCACCGCTCACACACCCTCTCTAGGCCCCATCGTTTCATGCATCAAGTTCTCTTCCCTCGACGAAGCCATATCCCTGGTCAATGACACCGACAGCGGCTTAGCTGCCAGTGTGTGGAGCAAGGACACATCGGCCGCCAGACGAGTTGCCGCCCGTCTCGAAGCCGGCAACGTCTACATCAATGGACCACCCCAACCAGACCCTCATGTGCCGTTCGGGGGCCGTAAGCAGAGTGGGCTGGGTGTTGAGTATGGGTTGCAGGGTTTGTTATCCTTCTGCCAGACCAAGTCTTTGTACCAGTACAAGTGAGGCCAAACCCCTTGCTATTTAGCATCTATCCCTGTCAGGTGTCAACACCCCCCCTCCTTGTCCATAGTAATCCACTTCAATCTTCCAAATCCAAGGATGTTAGCCCTACTCCTCACCATCATGTCAACCCCTGCCTTTTAACGTTGACAGTATAGCTAGTATACCATGACATGTACCGTATTGCCGCTGCAAGCCTTACATGAAAGGATCCAGCCAAAACGAATCCTTCTATCCACCTACCGATGCCATATTTGACCCCAATATATGTAAACATGGTGCATACGTCTGCAGGAATAGGGACATGATGAACGGCCGGACCTTGAAACAATGGATAGAATCCTTTGTCGCTCAATTGCATTCCTTGCCCCATCTTGTTCACTATTAACAGTTGCTCACCGGAGGCTTTCTTTCGTCATACGATGATGCTCAATGCCAGGTTCCATCAGCTCACAAAATGCGCACGTCAGTCAGTTATTGTTCGTTCCGGCAGTCGCCGAGCGTGTTCAAGATGCAATATCGAATCTCCTGCCTATGGAAGCTCACCTCAAGTGACCATACGTCTTATTGAGTAGTTCGTACTTACCAGTTAGATGCTGCGTTATAGCACATCCCTCCCCAGACTAGTTGTTGTAATCCTCCTCTTTTCTTTGGTCAGAGACAGGGCACACCCACACGTCTATCTCTTTTGGACCATCATGGAGTCCAAGCCACTTCAAGACCTTTCCAGGTCAAAGCTCGAACTACTTCCCAAGGAAGCCCAGAACATCTTGGAGAATTTGACCGTCACCAAGATCCTGCTATCTTTTGTGGTTTTGTTCATCATTGTACCCAGATTTATCGAGGTAAGCACTCGTCGTTACATTAGTAGATAGCGTCTTAAGACTTTTGATAGCTCCTCCAGAACTTCTTCTCTCCCATCAGCTCTATTCCTGGCCCTCTCATTAATAAGCTAAGTCCATGGCCTTTGGAGATTGCGACATTCAAGGGCAAAAGGTAGCTTTCTCTCATGCATTCCATTCAGTATTAGTTACTAACAGTGCTTAGCCATCGCTTTGCTCGTGCCCTCCATGAGAAGTATGGCCCCATTGTTGTACTCGCCCCAAAGATGGTCTCCATCGGTGATTCCAAGGAGATCAAGCGCATTATCCAAACGGAAGACTGGGTCAAGTCCGAAGCCATCTATGGCAATTTCAGACAAGACAAGAATCGGCCCACGCTTCTCGCCTTCACTGAGAAAAAGGCCTACTCCAGACGCAAGCGTATGCTGTCGTCCATGTTTGGCATTCGTTACATCCGAAGTCTTGAGCCCCTGATGAAGACTTGCGTTGATGCAGGCGTCAAACATCTTGACAAGTTATGCGATAATTCATCCAACAGTGTTATCATCAATCTCCAGCACTTTGTTCATGGTTTAGCCATCGACACTATCGGCGTCACTACTTTTGGTGGCAGTTTCCATGTCGTCGAGAATGGAAGTCATCCTCTGCCATCGCGTTTGAAGGCTGGCATGAAGATATCTGCTGTGATGCAGCTCATCTCGTGGATCCAGTACATTCCTTTCTTGCCTAAGCGAGACCCCTACATCGAGAGCTTTACTTATGAAATTGTCGACAAGCGCCGTAAGGAGACCGGCTCTGTAAAGCACCAGGATTTGCTCCAGCATCTGGTTGACGTCAGTGACGATTCACCTGGCTCTGAATTCCGCACTTCCGACGTTCAAGACGAAAGTGTCATTCTTCTTGCAGCTGGAAGTGAGACAACCGCCAATGCTGAGCTCTTCACCATCATCATGCTCCTCAAGCATCCTGAGGTCATGAGGAAACTGGTCGACGAGGTCGACAAGTGGTATCCTCCCAACGAGCCTGACCGGGAGACGGAATGCGCCTATTCTCAGACTGGAATGACATATCTTCAAGCCTGTATCGATGAGACAATGCGACTGATTCCCGGTCAGGCCACAGGAAGTCCTCGTGAAGCTTCTAAACAGGAGAACCTTCTTGGTTACCGTATTCCCAAAGGCACTACTGTTTTCCCCAATACCCAAGAAGCTCACCTAGACGGCACAATTTGGGAACAGCCGGAAAAGTACATTCCAGAGCGATGGTTGGATATTTATGCTCAGAACCAGACGTCCAGCGTGCCCTTTTGGCCCTTTTCCGCTGGCAGTCGTGTTTGCGTTGGAAAGCACTTTGCGTTCCAGGAGATGCACCTTTCGTTGACAACGCTTCTTCGAAAGTTCGCTTTTGAGCATGTCCCCGGCCAGGATGAGACGACCGTGTTCCGCATTGCGCAGCAGTTGGAGTCGGATTCGTATCAAGTCAAGGTGAAGAAGAGGTTTACTTGATGGTGATATGAAAAGAATGAACTGCTAGTGTGATATCTATAGAATCAGTACCTGGTGGGGATGAGGCTAGTAGATCTAGGCCATAGATGGAATTATCCCAATATTTTGATTCCATTGTGACACACATTATTTGGTTGAGGGCAATGGTGTCTTTTGTATTTGAAATAGTATCAAATTTCGTCTCGTTGAGAACTAGGACTTGCCTACATTTCTACAAGTGGTCTTGAAGCTCGCCACAGTAACCGGGATAAGTGATGTTGAAGTTGGGGATAGAAGCCTCAACAGACGTGGTAGATATCACTAATCAGTCTGAACCAAATATTCTGCATTGAACGTGCCTCTCTGTGATCGAACAGGTATATAACTGTCGTCTTCCCCCAGCTCTTCCAACCCAATCCCTTCTTTTTCAACTTCCCATTCTTCATCCTCCCCTTTGAACCCACCACAATGGCTGACAAAGCAAACATCAACAACGTCCCCATGCAGGGCAAGGGGGCATACAGTTCCCACGCTGCACTTCAACGCGAAGCTATGCTGAAATCTCTCCCTCTCTTCCAAAGGGCCGCAGGGACGGTGCGTTCAAAGTTCAGAGATCCTCATACCACCATTGTCGAGTATGGATCTGCTCATGGCAATAACTCGTAAGGGATACTATACATTTTGACTTGTTTGCAATCACGGTATTTAAGTATTGATTCTTCACAGTCTCGAACCAATGGAAGCTATTCTTGCACCCATTCCTAGTGGTCAAGTTCAGCTTCTCTTCAGTGACCGCCCTGAGAATGACTTTGGCACTCTATCCGAGACCATCACTACCTGGGCCGATGGACTCGATAAAGAAAAGTTCCCTTACAATCTGTTTCTAGGAATGGTTCCTCGCAGCTTCTATCGACAAGTCATCCCACCTCAGTCTGCTCACATTGGCTTCTCCCTTGCTGCCCTCCACCACCTTGACCACGTACCCCAACCCACTGGTGACAAAACCGATGAGGCGAAACTTCTTCAACAGCAAGCTCATATTGATCTATCTACCTTTCTCAAGCTTCGTTCCGATGAGATTGTGTCTGGTGGATCACTCGTTCTCTCTTTCGTCAGTCAAGCATCCGCTGGCTATGAGAACTACAGCGGACCTGTCGATGCATGCCGCAATGCCATGATCCAAATGGTTCAGCAGGGCAAGATCCCTGTGTCCGTGGCCAGTGCATTCCGCGTACCTACCTACAACCGAACACTGGAAGATGTGCAAAAAGTGCTAGCTGAGACTACAGAAACATGGGCGGTTCATGATTTGTTCGAGGATGACGTTACGCACCCAGCTATTCATGACCTCAAAGGGGTATCAACACCTAATGAGGAGGCAAGTCGCAAGTATGCCAACACGGTGATTGACTGGATGATGGCTGTTTGCTCTGGATATTTTACCAAGGCACTCAAAGTGGGCAATCAGGGCTGTTATACGGCTGAGGAAGAAGATATCTTGTTGCAAGAGTGGGTTGAGAGGACGAAAGAGCAGTTTATACGTGATCACAGGGATGAGGAGGTTGTCTGCTCATTCATATATGTTCGATTGGAAAGACTGTAAGAATCAAGCTAGGGGACACTACTCATGATTCTTCCAGAAGTTAGTTATAACGGTCAATTGATGTCATGGTCCGTAACTTGGTCTTTGTATCTTGTGCCTCAATCGCACCACCGTCACTACCTTACGAATCTATATCCTTACCGTATCTCAGTACTTCTTATCCATACTACCCTTCAACTTACATCCTCAACGGCAGTAGAAAGAATCCCAGACATGGTACCAACTACGGATGATTTAATTGCTATGTCACACTCTGTATTCTTTCAACAGCGCCCACTGCTCTTGGCATAATACTAGCCCCGTCACTCTCCTTATTCCTCGTTCTGTAATCCACTCTTACAAGAGCATCCTCAATGGCTGTACTGTCCCTTGAATTCCTCATCCTATGAAACCATTGAACATCATCTCCCATGAACAACAACTCTCCTCTCTGCTGATATGGTTTTCCTGGTTTGTGCGCAGAATACCCCATAAATAACCTCGCAAACAACAGTGCAAACGCCCGAATTGCCAACCAGAGGTCAGATTCTTGGACGTAGTCATTCGCTTGCCCGAAATTCCATATGCTGATCATCCCAAGCTCTCGATATAGCTTTGTTGTTGGATCTGTGTAGATCGGAAATTTGCAGCCAGTGTCGTAGACCTATTTATCAATCAGGCCGGGGTCACCACTTCCGACAATGATGATGGAGATATTCCCGACTTCAACCTTCCCAACATCAACAGCTTCGGACAATCGAGCCAGGTAGCTGACACAAACCTGCAGGAAAATATGAGGTTCAATGACGGACTTGGTGATAAAAGGGGGTATATATACTTACACCGCATAAGAAATGGCGGACAAAGATAACCAGGACATGTTCAGGAGTATCAGGTCCAGCATACAGGTCGCGAAAAGGACGTGACCGTTGTCCATAATCGTGTTGACCTTGATTGCCTGACCAAAGGAATCATGTCGGTGAATTGATGGTTACGGTAATATCAGTCAAGGCCCGAGATGAAGGACAACAATTGATGTGCATAAACTACAACACTGGGTACAGTATTACCTGGCAGGGCCGAGCGTAACATCAAGATACCCTTCTTCTGAAAATATGTGATGAATGAGGACGGAAATGAAATATTCTTCTTTTCTGTTCTGTTTTTGGTTGCGTGTTGGCACTGGATCATATCACCCTCATAATCAGGAATGAAAACACCGTGGCATAGCATCCAGCTGTGATTTGTTTGTCATGGACCTGCAGATATCTCGTATCTCTCAGGAGTTTCACCATCTCAGCACAGTGTTTGTGAGTGTTTGATTTCGCAGTCGGTCTCTCAGGGAGTCCGAGTATTGAGTCAAATCATATTCGCCACCATCGATCCCATATATCTATCCCTTGACTCATCGTCAGGTCGATCACCACCAGGAACGGTGACAACTACTCGATCAATATCAGATGACAAGGATATCTTGGGACCTGACGATCTTGTCGTATAATAAATAGGCTGGAAAGTACTGGCATGGTATTGATCAAGGGTATAATGTCCCGAGATTGATTGATTGGCACCCATACAGATCCATCACTCACCCTAGCTTCCACCAGGCTATTGAATTCGAGTGTACGCTAAATCATACACACGATCCAACAACTGTAGACTACTATCTGACGAGATTATCTCACCTTCAATTCATACCATTTATGTAAATGGCCCGTTTGTATAAAAAAATCACATTTGTCCGAATTCACTATATTGATCTTGACATGAATTCAATGATCTCAATTATGACATCATCATCACCCCATGAACAAGAGAACTTGGCACTTGAATTGGAATAACATGGAACAGCAACAAGACAAGTTGGCACTATACAAATATCTTGATTTTTTTTCATTCATCCCCTCCTCTCCCCCTCATACCCTTCAACCTCAGCAGCATCCCAAAATGAACGTCAACGTCCCCAACCTCATCAAAGCCGCTGTCCCAGAGGCCGAGGGTCGAAACGTCCAGATCCTCTCCAGCAACAGCTCAAATTACAGAGACGGCAACTTTCTTTCGGGCGACTTTCCGCGTAATCCTCCCAAGCTGTACATCACGGGCGAGAATGATGACTTTGATGAATTGACACTGTCCGAGTGGAGAGAGGAAGGGTTTGACGTAGAGTACATCTCCATGGAGAGTTGTGGTGATGGATATCTGCGAAAGATCAAATCCTTGAGTAAACAGAATATGGGACCTTGCGAAAAGTTTGGAATTGTTGGTAAGTGTGATGTACACAAAACAGGCACATGAGTGAATACTGATAGAACTAGCATACGATGACGCTGCGGCAATTTGTCTCGAACATTTCCACATCCTAGACAACAACCCAGAATTCAAACTCGGTCTTCTCATCGCTTACTACCCAACATCCATTCCCGACACCCGTGGCAAGTTTCCCAGCAGCATCAACGCTCTTGTTCACCTTGCCGCCGGTGAAGAGGTTGGTGTTATCAAGCAATCCCAAATGATTGGTATCCAGGGCAAGAAGCGTGTTCGCCGTAAGAAGATCGGCAGTGGCATCGGCACTGGTGGTAAACTAAACCTCGCGTACCCAAGCTACACGTACAACGCCGAGCCTGGATTTGCTGAGCACGATCTTGATGAGTATGACAGAATCTCAGCTGAGCTTGCATGGAGTCGAAGTTTGGGTGTTGCCCGAAAAGTATTTGGAATTCACCCTGACCTGGAACTCGTGTTAGAGCATAACCTGCAAAGTAAGCAGGCCTTGACATGTATTATATGAGAAGCACTAACATTTTCAAGGCAAATTCTTCTCACAAAAGCCAGACCAGGCTCTCTCGACATTTACAACCAACAGAACCCCCCACGTCACCAACATGCCCACCCTCACAGGCGGCATCGGCGTCAACGAGCTGAAACACTTCTACTCAGAATTCTTCTCCTCTCCCCCTTCCCGTGTCATCACTCTGTTGTCCCGCACCATCGGCGTTGACCGCGTGGTCGATGAGATGCACGTCTCATTCAAACACACCCAAGAAGTCCCCTGGATCCTCCCCGGCGTTCCCCCGACCAACAAGCGCGTTGAGATTCTCATGGTCAGCATTGTTGCGCTCAGAGGAGGAAGGCTATACTCGGAGCATGTCTATTGGGATCAGGCTAGCGTCTTGGTCCAGGTGGGACTGCTCGACCCGAAGTTGTTGCCGGACAGTGCCAAGGAGTTGGGTGTAGAGAGACTACCTGTTGTTGGAAAACGAGCGGCAAGGAGGATATTGCATGCTAGGAATGAGAGTGAGGATGAGGGAGAGGCTGATAATGAGTTGATTCCAGGATGGGATAAGAAATAGTTGGCCATGACATGTCGAGTATTAACGAGTGGCGCCAAGTTATTAATGCGATAAGTTGTCTATGAGGCATGTACTTGATCTTGATCACAAGTACCGATATGGAATGACACCTCGCTTCTGGAAACTGTTTGGGAACCCATGACAGGCTAGAACATGTCAACCCCTGACTATGGCAACCCGACAAACTAGTCATTAGCTGCCGCCTGTCCACATCAGCCCACATGTTCGCCAACCAGTTTTAGGAAATGATGCATATGATGCGGGTTCTCGGGAGATGCATGTCTTAACGTGGATCGGGACGGATGTGTCGTTTCTAACAGTGATCTGTCTTGTGCCTTTCGTCTATAATCCACGATGCGTGTCGGGGACCGTGAAGATGTTTACCTAAAATTCATGATAGTGACGATAGCCTAAATGACGTCAATCCCAACTGGGAGAAAAGACTTGTTCAATCATCGGAACCCTTCAACATGTAAGCCATGATAATTAAGCCCGCTCGTGATCTCAAATAGAGTCAGATTCCTCAGCACCACGATAACAAACTGGCTTACCATAGAATCAGCCCATTCATCAATTTCCACATCTTCCCGAGACTCACCGACCTACCCTACATCATTTCCCACCACCCCAAACAAGGAGCGGCCGTTCCCTGCGGCGTGTCGGCATCTGCGGCATCTGCGGCATCCCTCAAGCGGCCAGCTCCGCCACTCATTGGTACGACATTTGCGGCATTCTCGTCATGGGTTGAGAAAACAATTTTCATATTTTCTTTTCCGTCTCTGCCCGAGCTTAATATGGAGGTTTACAGTGTCATGCTTTGTAAAATCGTATGACGACTTAAATTTCGGCTTCTCCGCCAAGGGTCGTGTTGTGACCGTATATATGTCCAGGGACCCCGATTTCCATGATCAACCTTCCTACACCCTGGTCCACATCAGACAAAACATCTTTCGTGATTAATCTCTCAAACTTTTCCAAATCTTTTCTACTTGCACACACTTCCAACCTCCATTCGACAAAATCATCATGAAGATTCTCACCAAAGAAGAGGAGGCAGCCCACTATAAGGAGGTTGTTAAAGGTGGTCTCATTGGCGGCACACTTGGTGTCGCTCTCGGTCTAAGCGGCGTCTACTTTGCATCCAAGCGATATGCCGCCTTCCGAGGTCTCACCATCCCATTCAGAGCTTTCCTGGTCACTTCATCAGGCACATTTATGGCCATTGTCAACGCCGAGCGCTGGAGTATAGCATATCAGATTGCCCAGGACCCTCGAAGAAATTACACCGACGAGGCAGCACGAAATGCACAGCTCATTCGCGAAAACAAGTCAACGTACGAGAGGTTCATGGAGTACGGACAGGAAAACAGATATAAGATTGTCTTTATCTCATGGCTGGCTTCCATGGGTATCGCATTCGCCATCGTCAGTCGACAACCTCTCAGCACAGCCAACAAGGTCGTCCAGGCAAGAGTGTACGCCCAAGGTCTCACACTAGCCGTTCTCATCGCCTCTGCTGCGTTTGAGCTCAATGATGCCAAGCAGGGTAACAGTCGCTGGCAGACTGTTATGGTGGCTGACCCGGATCACCCTGGACAACAGATCGTCAAGAGGATACACAAGGAGGAGTATGAGGGCCAAGATCTCTGGAAAGGTGAGTTTTGACTGTCGTGTGTACTGTAATAGGACAAGATTGCTAACTGGATGCAGACATGGTCGCAGCTGAGGAGCGAAGGTTGGCGGCAAAGAATGCTGCTGCTGCTACTAGGCACTAAGCCTGGTGGCGACTGGACACAGCTAGACTGTGCATTGATTATGAGCCTGTAATATAGATTTCGTTTGTCTTACTGAATTCATCTGATTATTGATCGCTGTGTCGTCTCTGGTGGATCCCAAACAATATCCTTGATTGACAGTCTTGGCCGGGCTGGAATACTCATCGACTTGCCCGAAGGAGAAACGAGGTCCAATTGTTTGATGCTTCTGATGAGCAAGGATTCGGGAAGAGTCATGCCCTCGTTAAGAATGTGTGGTGTAGAGCGAGAAGGCATGATTGCTTCTACTGCTCGCGTGCTGACAGCTTCATAAAGAATCCTGGCGTCATCCACCGTCCCTGAATGATACAATCCAACACCAGTACTTGCGAGTGATAAGGGATCGCCTGTTCCGTATGGAGTAAAAGCATTTCCAACATTGTTGACAGATAAGCAGGCATTGAGACCGTAGTCTTTGATGAGCTTGGGTACGTTCAAAGTACCGCTTTGCCGGCTGAGAGGGTAATCATGATCAGATACGTCATCAGACGGCCTGCCCATCATGAAAAGATCGCTAGTGGGGAGACCAACAAAATGGATGGGTAGTCTTGAATCTTTGATCCTTTTGGAGAAGGACGTCAAGTCGGAGTGCGATGCTTGAGTGAGCCTGGTGGCATGTCCTAGAACAATAGTGGGAGCTCCAATACTGGTTGGCCAGGCCTCCCTTTCCAACGTGTCGAGCAAGAAATTGAACTGGCTCATGACGTCTCCGCCGGAGAGATTGTACTCGAGATGAAAGTCCAGATGCAGTTTGTGTTTCAAAGCTATGTTGACAGCCCACTCAATGTTTTGCCGTGACCTTGTCTCGTCTTCTTCCACATAAGGGGTTGTTCCTAGCACGTCTATCCACTCACGATAGTTTTCCAAGGCTGCAGACAAGATTGATTTATTTTCCTGTCCATGTTCTGATGACACAATGGGGTCTTGTGCAAATGCGCATATCTGGACATCGATAAAGTCGACAAAATCCTTCTTGAGTTGAATGGCTGCTTTCAGAGGCTCTAGACCTGTGACATGATCTATTTCGACAAAAGCTCTAACAAGACCGACGCCTTGAGTGTAGCTTGTGGCAAGAAGTTGGGAACCTCGGAGGTACAAGTCGTCTCTTGTGTATCGCTTCTTGGCGGCAGCAGTGTTGGACAATGCCTCTTGGAAGCTGCCGGATTGAGGAGCAAGGTCTGAGTAGTCTGGATGGTTGTCGGAGGGAGGATGATTACAGGTCAAGAGATATGGTTTATCGAGATGAATATGCGGGTGGCAGAGAGCAGGAAGGAGTAGATTTGGCGGTTCAGATGTGGTAGATGGCTTCATCGAGATGACTTTGCTGTCGTTGATCTGAATATCCCATTTCGTAGATTCATTTTGGAAGGGTAGAATGACATTTTCGATCTTTGTTCCTGACATAGTTTCCAAGAAATCGTCAACTGGAGAATCCAATGTAATGTATCGTCGAGAAATAATCGGGTTCTAGTTCCAGGTTGTCGTATAGAAAGAGGATGTCATGATTCATTGTTGGAGTGTCTCCTAGCTAATGAACTAAGCGGGGTACTGGTATGCACCAAGGCAAGCTACCACGGTAGATGCATAGATGTCCAAGTTTCACACCAATTGACGTTTCAGCCATACCGCTTTGATTCATTGGAGAAGTCAACCCCACTTCTCGAGTTCGCATCCCGCTTTTTCATCTGTGTGAGTCAACGTTCTCACGGTCAACGACCATCATTTGAGCTCACAGCATCAGAACTCACCGTCATGTTCAAACGAAAACCCGAACTCAAGAATCTTTCACCTTTACGATCTTCGGATCGTCGCAGACTAGCAGACCAAATCATTCACGACTATCATGTCGCTGTTCCAGAATCAACTGGAGATGATACGTCATCAGCAGGCACACAGCCAACATTGTCGTCGATTCGAAATTCACTTCTGCCAGAGTCTACATCCAGCGCTCGTTTCACTCTTCTATCTGGACCAAACTCGACTCTAGTTCATGGAACAGTCTATGTCGGCGCACATCCAGGCCAGGAAGAAAGGATCCTCTGGTTTCAGTCCGGCAAGAATCTCTCATTGATGCCAACCGTTTACACGCTCTGGCACAACCCCAACATCATCCCTCTACTGCACACACCTGAGTTTGTGGTCGAAGAGAAACTACGACATGGTTCAGATCTTATGATCCCTGGTCTTGTCAAGGCACCAAACAAGAAATGGGACACGCGTGCAAGAGCTGGAGCAGTCGTTGCCGTTGCGGGTATGCAAAAAGACACAGTGCCACTATGGGTTGGAACTTGCCAGATTGACATATGCAACTTGGGTGACGACTTTCGTGGGCAGAAGGGTGTTGCAGTCAAAGCTCTCCATTGGGCTGGTGATGAATGCTGGAGTTGGAAGGCCCATGGAAGCGGAGGTCAAGAACCACCAGACAGCGTGGAAGGCTGGACAGGATTGACAGCTGAGGTTACTACAGGAATTGAGCAGGTATCGCTCACTGACAGCCAAGTGGACAAGGTGGAGGAAATCAAGAATGAAGCCACAGATGATGGACAACTCGAGCCGAAAGACGAAAACAAGGACGCAGTTGGAGCGGAAGAAAAAGAGCCCACAACCAAAGACATCGACGAAGCCTTCCAGCAAGCTTTCCTCTTCGCACTCCACAAGCTCAAAACCGAAAAAGATGGACCAAACTTTGGCCTCGATTTCCCAATCCAACCATCCTTCCTCATCTCCAACATGATTCAGCCGTACCTCCGATCCCAGTCTCAACACTACACCATTAAAAAGACGTCATGGAAGAACGCGAACAAATTCATCAAACATTTGGATAAGACTGGCCTGATCAAGTCAAAGACACGGAACGGCGGAGAGACAGTGATTCTTGGCATTGACTTCGACGATGAGATGGTAGTGAATTTCAGACCGTATCGTCTACCAGCCAAGGCCGTAGCAACAACAGGCAGCAATGAACATCCTAGCGAGCAAACATCCTCCTCCGGTGACCCTTCTATTGGGCAAAAACTCTCCATCCAGACACTGTACCGCGCATCTCCGAAACTAGTGCCAACACTTCTCGACTCCAAGACAGACTTCTACACTGCCCAGCAAATCTCGGCTGCTCTCAAGTCATACATCGAACGAAATCCGGAAGTTGGTGGCCAGGGTGGATCGACAGTCAAACTTGACGCATTTCTGGCCAACAGTGTCCTGGGCTCCAATCCCACCCAAGACGACAGCAAAGTGCTTGCATCTGGACGAATCTCCCGCGGTGCCCTTCAAAAACGTGTCTTGGAGGATACACGTCTTTGTCAGCCATTCCACGTCATTATTCGCAAGCCTGCCACATCTGAGCCAAAGCCGAAAGTAGGACAGCCACCACGTATCAACATCACCATTGAGAAGCGAACGGGAACAAAGACTGTCACTAAAATCTCCAACTTGGAGCCTTTCTATATTGATCCACAGCTACTTGCGCCAGAGCTACAGAAGAAGTGTGCTGGATCGGCGAGTGCAGGTCAGGCCAGTGGTGCAAAGCCGGGAACGTTGGAGGTCGTTGTGCAGGGTGACCAGCGAAAGATCCTTATGGATGAGGTTCTACCAAGTCGGGGTGTGAGTTCTAAATGGGTAGATATTGTGGATAAGACGAAGGCCAAGAAGAAGTAAATGTTATATGAGTTGACGAATAGTATATGTAGAGATTGGCAGATCAACAATCATGCAGTCATGGCCACTGCATATTTACTCTTTCCCCGGATAACATGGCCATAGCGATGCAATGCATAGGGTATAGGTGCCAGAAGAACCGATACACAAGCAACAATCGTCAATGTGTAATGTGTGCCCATGCTCTCATACCAGGGGATACCAGCTACTGTCATGCCTCCCGCCACAATATATCTCGTCAACGCAACAAACGTAAGAGCAGAGGCCGAGTATATCTCGTACGAATCTATGATGTACATGTACACGCTGATAAAGACTCCTGTAACGCCGTATCCAAAGAAGACAACGGCAAAGATGGCGGACCAGATGCTGATGCTAGCATAATTTGTCCAACCGAGCCAGAAGAGGGAGATGGGTATGGCTATAGAAGGACCATACATGGCGTACCACAATCGTGTTTCAGGAGTGAAACTCTGCGTGTTGCCAATGCTAACCCTCTGCAATGTCTCGTGGTATACGTACGGGACGAGAAGGAAGTTCAGCTGTGTGCCGATGAACATGGCGATGAAGATGATGTTGGACAGACCTTGGCCTATACCATATGTGTATTCAAAGATGTATGGCCAACCGACGAGAAATGTGAAGAGGACAATGTACACAACAGTGATGTACAGCGTCATGGCCAAGATGATGGGTTCTGTCAACATGAGAAACGGTCGCGTCATACTCACCTTCAGCCGGCTGAACAGAGTGGCTCCGATAATCTCATGCTCGCACTTGAACCTCTCATCGCCGGTTATTCTTCTATAGTGAGATGCTTTCCACTGTAGAAGTAACGGCGCATACGTCTCTGGCATGAACAACACCACCAGAACAAGCACAAGGCCCGAGGCGATCAACATGGTCCACTCTGCCCATCGCCAGCTAAGGTAGGACGGTCCGATATAAGCCCCCATGACAGCGCCTAGCATGGGTCCACCGAATGCCGTCACAGCATACAGTGGGAAGCTCCATGTTTTTTCAAGTCGGTTGTACATGTCTGCGATAGAACCACCGGAGCAGACGAGAGGTGTAGAGGCGGAACATCCAGCGAGGAAGCGGAAGACGATTTGGCAGGGGAAGTTGGGTGCGAGACTGGAGGCCATGATCCAGAGGATAAATACGGTCATGGAGAGGATGTAGACGAGGGTTCTGCCGAATGTCTCGGAGAAGGGACCTGCAATTAGGGAGCCTAGACCCATGCCGACGAGATACAACCCTGAATTGTTAGTTATCTACACAAGAGATGGTTATATGATGAGTGCATACCTGTGGCGAGGGACTCTGCCGTCTGACTCACACCCAGATCATCCGCCGCTTGGGGAAGTACAGTAGCGTCAATCCCAGATGCGGCTCCGACAAAGAGTGCAATCAATGAGATCTGAAGGGTTACGGATATGCGTTTTTTGACGGACCAGTTTTGGGGGTTGAGAGGGTCGGAGGAGGTGTGCCAGTTTATGAGGAACGTCTGAGGGTTGTTTATATGAACGCCGGTGAGGATGTTGGCGAGGTCGAGGTTTAAGTCGTGTGTATCTTCAGGGGTTATAGTTTGTCGATACCCTTGTTCGACATCTGTCTGACTTTGTGATGTCTCCGTGTCATCTTGTTGTGTTCCTCGTCTTGTTCGTATCTTGTCGATATCATGCTCAATCTGAGTCCTGGCAGCGACGCCGGCACGTTTGTATTGCAAATATGCCTGCATAATTACTGTGTGATGCCAAGTTAAAAGTGCATACCAACTGAGAAATCCATGATTGACGTCTTTATATGAAAATCAATTGGTTGCGTCATTGAAGAGGATTTTTTAGACTGGTGTCTTGTGGAGTTTTCTTTTTTTTTGTGGATTGATTGATAGCAAGTGGTTGTTGATCATACGGGATTAAGCGATCATGATAAGGCCGGGCTGATAATGTACTGTAGGTGTGTTTGACTTAGTGCAGCGATGATAGTGTAGGATATGGATATGGATATGAATAAGTAAATGGGTAGCTTCGGCTTGATCAATCATGGACAGTCGGTACTTGATGACCATGAGACAAACTATGACAAGATCTAAGTGTCAGAGCAAGAAAGGGATTCCGAATCATGCCGGACTTCGATATCCATTATATTCATGATCCGGTATTCTATCATGAGGACAACCGAGGGGGTCGTGACAATTGGTGTTGACCATGACTGTTTGACCATGACTGTAGGCCGTGTGGGATTGTACGTGACAAAGAAAGGTATCAAGAAGTTACCATCGACAATCAGTGCGTAGAAGCTACTGTCATCATCATCAATTAACATCAGAATACACACTTGGCTACAACATTCACAATCTTCAATATTTCCATCTCGTCAATAAAACTTCATCAAATGCATCTGTAGACTTCGGGTCAAGTCGGACATCAACTCCCACCTTACTCCAACAGTCCTAGCGTATGACTCTCCCTCGCCTAACGGCTCTCCATCTCCGGGTTCTCACCGTAGCACAAACATCCCTCCAGTCACGGGAATTCTATCTCCAATGCCAAGTCTCCGCTTCTTGACCTTCACGTCACACCAAAGACGCGTCGTCTCATATATTACAGGCATTGTGCCCCATACTACTTTGAACCACCCCATCCATCCAATCCTTAACTGAGTCATCATGGCTACTAGATGTAAGCAGGCGAAACGACTTGCCGCCTCGTTGCGTCAATTCAATCGGCAATCACCAAACATTCATCACAGGAGATGGTTTCAAACAACATCATCATCACAAACAGATGGCGTCTTCCGTGGACTGGCTGATACTCGACTCCCCATGCCATGGATTGAAGCCTTTCGTCTACAGCAGGAGGGAAAGCCAGCGGGAAGAGCGGAGGATTACCCGGAAGAACGTGACATGACGCCCAAGAAGATGAGTGATAGTTATCATCGCGTTATCTTGCCTCTTGGTCAGGATCCATGGTTATCTGACACATATATCAACTCTTCTGGTCATATCAGGTATGTTCTGTAGACCACTCAACTAACCTACAAGATGCTGATCTTGTCAGACTCGGTACTCTCTTTATGGACCTCGATGCCCTATCCGGCATCATCGTCTACAAACACACCGGTCCAGGCGTCACCACTGTAACAGCCGCCCTCGACCGAATCACCATCGCACATCCCCTCAAAGAGATCTGCGATCTGGAGTACTCGGGCCAAGTTACATACGCTTCCGGAAGAAGTAGTGTCGAAATCACCTGCAAGGTCTCCAAGGCCAGAGGTGAAGGCGAACCAAGTCGACCTGAAGATGTCCTCCTCACATGCACCTTTACCATGGTTGCTCTTGACGCGAAGACGAGAAAACCTGTCAACATTCCCAAATTGATCCATACGACACCAGAGGAAGAGAAGATCTTCAAGGCTGGAGAAGCCAAATCATTAGCCAAGAAGGAACTGGGCAAAGCATCCCTGCTTCAGACGGAACCAAACGATGAGGAATCTGCCTTGATCCATCGCATCTGGCTCCGGCAACGAGAATATCACGACCCTCACAGCAACCTCAGCCAACCCGACAACGTCATCCCCATGGCCAAGACCAAATTATCCACTGCAGCCATTATGCAGCCCCAGTATCGCAACAGACACCAGACAATGGTCTTTGGAGGCTTCCATCTCAAGCAGACCTTTGAGCTTGCATTCTGCTGCGTCGCCAGTTTCGCCCACGCCCGTCCTACATTCCTCAGCGCGGATCCCTGCACGTTCCGCAACCCGGTACCTATCGGAAGCGTCCTCTACCTCACCGCCACAGTCGCCTACACAGACCCTCCCCTACTGGAAGAAGACGGCAGCGAGCCTAAGCAGAGCAACCCAGATAAGCCCATGACTCGGGTCCATGTACGAGTAGACAGCAGAGTGAGGGATGTAGAGCACGGGATCGCAAAGTCGACAGGCCAGTTCAATTACACATTTTCAGTGCCCAAGGATCTGAAAGTGTTGCCGAATACGTATGAGGAGTACATGGTCTATATCGATGCAAAGAGACGTGTCAAGCAGGGAGATATAGAGAGGAAGCATGAGATGTGGGCAGTTGGGAAACACGATGAGCCAGAGGGGGGGTTAATGGAGTGATTTCACAATCATCCAGACGTTTATATGAAAATATTACAATACAAAGACAGATATCAATTTACCAGTTTACGGAGGTGACTCTATGGCATTGAGAAGGATGGTCGTCTAAGCTAGCTGGGTAGCATTGAACTTAAGGAGTGTCACCATAGGATTGAAACCCTGGTCAACGAAAGAAAAGAAACTGACAAATGGAAAAACAGCATATCGTTTGATTGGGCTGTCCCACTGCCACCCGATCCTTCAACTCGGTATTATAGTCAGATTGTTAAATGAGACCGGACAACTCGGCAAGTATTATATCCCTATCAGGCAGATATGGCTACCGGCCCTCACCACGTTGTCCAATCGAAGAAACTCGTTAAGAGTGTTTGACACTAAGCAGGGAATGAAACCCAGGCATGCATAACATTAGACTCTCGAATATTATCACCAAATTAGGCTTGTCGGTGTCTTGGAGTGACTGACCGGCGACAACCTTGGGAAAAATGTTAAGACTGTCAGCATCACGTGACTGGTTTAATTAATCAATTATTAGGGTGAGCATCTCCTCGAAATGCAGCACTGCTTACTCTTGCAAACAACATCAACATTTGTCAATCCATCATGAATGACACTCTGGTCTCGACAGACCCGGGATGGCTTCCCTCAACGTGGGCAGCCCACGCTACCACTCTTGCACTTGTTATGTTGCCATTCATTCTCACATGGGCTTTCACGGCGTCAAGCCATATCGGGTCTGGAAACGGTGATGTGCGACAGCCACCAAAGATCCCCTATTGGATTCCCCTCGTTGGTAACACCATTTCATTTGCCTACAATACCGAGGACTTTCTCAAAACGGTCGTGTATGTTACTCTAGTCTTGTCCTACATGAGAAAAAGAAGACCCAACTAAACCATATCAGATCCAAGTTCGGCAAGATCCCCCTCCGCATGTACGTCGGTGCGGAGACCATGTATTTCATCCCCCATGGTACCCCCATCTTGGACCTGTTCAAAGCCTCCCGCTACGTGACCACGAAACCTCTGGGCGTCATGACCGTTCGTGATGCTTTTGGCTGCCCTCCCGAAGACATGCCCATCTACAGCGGGGACGACTCGGGCACGGAAGCCAAGCCTGCACCGGGATGGGAAGATTTCGACCCAGCAAAACGGCTGTTCTTCCCACAGCATCGTGATTTTGCAACTATGCTGACAGGTGTTTCTCTCAATGTCATGACGGACAAGTTTGTGGAAGTATATACGAGAAACATTGAGCAGGATCCCAGGTTTGTTGGAGAGGAATGGGCAGAAATCGATGATCTGTACGCTTACCTCAAGAACGGCCTCATCCGCGCCGCCATCGAAGCTCTCTGCGGTGAAAGGTTCTTTGAACTGTCGCCGGATTTCCCAGAGGTCTTTTGGCATTTCGACAAACATCTTCCAACTCTGTTCAAGAGAGTTCCTAAGTGGCTCGCCCCAAGTAGCTACCGGGCCAGAGACAAGGCGCTTGAGGGTGTGATGCGCTATCACGAGTACGGAAGAAAGCTTCTTGAGAGTGCTGATAAGGAAATCTCCGAGAAAGAGTGGACGCCGGAGTTTGGTGCCAAGTTGATGTATTCGAGGCTCCGAATGATACAAAACTTGGGATTTGGTGTGCGAGGTGCTGCCGCTCTGGATCTAGGAATGCTTTGGGCGTAAGTACAGTCTCTTTACGTCAGGATCTTTCTAACCTACGCTTTAGTGTCAACGCAAATGCTATCCCTGCGGCCATGTGGATGCTACTCGATATTCTTCGCGATACGCAATCTGGTCAGAACCTTCACCAACGTGTTCTGGCTGAAGTTGAATCCTGTTTCTACCCGGGGTCACTTTCTTTCGACATCGACAACCTTTGTTCTAGACCACTTCTCAACTCCATATACTTGGAAACTCTCAGACTTCGCGTTGCTTCGGCTATCGGCAGATCATCCTTGGTTCCCAACCTCAAACTCGGACAGTGGCAGTTGAAGCAAAATGTCACCATGATGGCATCGTCGTGGACTGGTGGACATGACCCTGACTTCTGGAATGTGGGCAAGACCGTTGATGGAACTATCAAACATCCCGTCGATACCTTCTGGGCAGAGAGATTCCTGGAGTACCCCGACGACCCATCGAGCGGACCAGTTCGCAAGGATAACATCCCATCTGGAACAACCTCGCGAACCCCCAAAGACGACCGCACGGCAAAGGCTACGACTGAAGGCACTCAAGGCTACTATTATCCATACGGTGGAGGTGCAAAGATGTGTCCAGGTCGATTCTTTGCCAAACAGGAACTCATGGCTGGAGTGGCGGTGGTGCTTCGGGCGTTTGATATCGAGTTGTTCGACCGAGAGGCCGCTGCAAAGGTTGAGCCGAACATGGAGTATTTCCCATTCGGAACGATTCCACCCAAGGGGAAGTTAAGAGCGAGACTTCGACGAAGAAAGCTATGATCAGACCTGTACAGTCGCTCTTTTGTTATCTTGAGATTTCACATCGCCTTGGGGGCTATCTATCAAACCACATCTAGACAAAGACGCAGATCTCCGAAAGAGGTGTGAGAGTAGTTTTAAGAATAGTTTTGAGAATAGAATTGTGCGCTCAGATAACAGTATCAACTCCGAGCAACAGCTTGCCTTGCCTCTACTCTTCTATCAATATGTGCAGCGATTTACCCAAGTTTCATATATACAAGAAGAATAAATGTCTGCGTCAATCTCTCGCGTAACCCTTTACAAGAAGGAAGGGTTGGCGTTCCTGAGAAGCTGCTCAAAGTAAGCCTGGAACCACTGTCCAGCCTCAGGAGCGGGCCTAAGTAAATGTCAGCACTGAGTGTATGAAATCTTTGGCAGGGAAACTTACTTCACAGCATCCTCACGACCACAGAAGTGGTCGTATCGAGCAGCAGTGGTATCGGAGGTACCATCAGACTCACCACCGGGCTTGACCCAGACGAAAGCATCGAGGAGGGCATCGCCGGTGTTGGCAGTAGGTCGACGACCGAAACCCGTTCCCTTGGCGTTGCACCACGCACCCCAGATGAGCTGTCCGGTAGGCTGCTTTCCAGCACGGCCCTGGTCAGTAAGGAACTTGGCCTCGGGCCAGCCCTCCTGAGCCAGAAGAGGAGCAAGAGCGTGGATGAAGGTCTTCTCGTCGTAGACGGGGCTTCCGTCGGTGTAGGAGGGGGGAGAGCTGAGGGACCACGAGTTGTAGTTGGAGACGTTGGTGACGAGACCGCGGAGAGCACGGGGCTTGCCGGCGTCCTTGTAGATCTGGGCCCAGAGCTTGGCGGTAGGGGCCTGGTTAGCGGGCCAGCCGAGCCAGCCTGCGTGACCGGCGTCGAGATACATGGCAACGTGGGGGAGGTTGAGTTC
The DNA here is from genome assembly GCA_013623525.1 of Fusarium dimerum. Classification (NCBI taxonomy): domain Eukaryota; kingdom Fungi; phylum Ascomycota; class Sordariomycetes; order Hypocreales; family Nectriaceae; genus Fusarium; species Fusarium dimerum. The sequence continues at coordinate 57,542 of JABGLY010000159.1, forward strand.
CTTGACGGCGTGGATGGTGAGGCTGATGTAGGCGTCCTTTGCCTTGGCACACTTGGCGACGTTGAGGTTGGTGACGAGGTTACCAAGAGAGTCGGGCTCTGCACACTGTTAGTACTGGACTCTGATTAAAGTTGCGAGACAACAAGTACAACGTACCGATGACAAGGATAGTGCGGATGTCAGAGTAATCCTGGAGAAGCTTCTTGATACGGGCAATGTAGTTCTTGTACTTGTTGATACCGTCATTGTCAAGGCTGTACTCTCCGTTTGAAGCAGCAGCAGCACAGTCACGCTCAGGAAGATTGTAGACAACGAGCTGAGCAGCGTAGTTGCCGCCAGCCTTGTTGGCCTTTCGGATATCGGCGAGGTTGCTCTCGGAGACGGAGATGCGCTCGTAGTTGTCCCTAGAATCAATTTAGAATGTGCCGTTGATGGGTGAGATGGCTGGGTGGTCACATACATCCACAAGAAAGAGGGGACTTCGGCGACCTTGGCGGCAGCAGTGGCCAAAGCACCGCTCAGCTGGGGAATGGCCAGAGTGCTGACCTCAGAGCGGTAGTAGTTGTTGGCCCAGAGATCGACGCCAGAGTAGGGGTTACCGGTGTAGGTAGCGCTGCCATCGGGAGGGCTGGTGACAACAGAGCTGGAGGTGCTGGTGCGGGTAGCGCTAGTGGTGGTGCTGCTGCTCCTGGTGGTGGTCGAAACGGGGAGGGAGCTCGACTGAGAGGTAACGGGACCGGTTCCAGGGAGACACTGGAAGTAATAGTCGTTGACCTTGCTGCAGTAGCTGCCGGACTGACAGCAAGTAGTACCAGACCAGTTGACGCCACCGCATTGGCCCCTGGGTTGTTGTTAGTGTTTGGACGTTTGCCCGGTGTGTTTGTGTTGGACATACCATTGGCTAGAGCAAGACTGACGCTCATCGAGGGGAGCAGCGAGAGCTGAGCCGGCGAGGGCAGCGGTCAACAAGATTTTATTCATCATCTTTGCGAAGGAGAATCTCTGACAGTGCTTGAAGTGATCAAGGAAGCGATGGAGAGAAGGCTTGAAGAATCAAAATCACAGGAGATGAGGAAGCTGTTTTATATTCACGGTCCTATAGTCAGTCCAGGTCATAATGCCATTGATATTGTCGTGACTTTTCGGCTACACGGGATCTCAGCCTCTTCCTTTCGGGGAAATGATCTATACTGAGCAGCTACCAAGCCCGACCTCCTTGTTGACTGAAGATGAGCAATAAAGTCCCGGCCCGACGCGGGTATATTGAAGGACTACCCGACAAACACCTTTGGATAGATTAAACTACACCTACATGGTCCCACAAAGCGGAAGTCCTCCGCCAACGTCTCGAATCGGTGATAGTTAGAAAAAACATTCCGAAGAAAGAAAGGTTATTGTCCAATCTATGGTTGTCAAAGACCGACAAATGGCTAAATAAAGCAATCCCGGAGGATATAGAACCGACAGCATCAGACACCCGGCAGATGTGGATTTGGATGTAACCTACCCCGGAGGAAACGGCTCCTTGATGGGGTGAAAGGACCGGATTGGGAAGAGTTGGTGATCCCGTGAGTGAGGAGCAGGGTTTTCGGGAAGAGTGTAGGTTTGAGCCGAATATTGTGAGAGCAGAGTCTTAGCAAATGGGGGATTAACAGGGGTGGGAGAGAGAGCTTGGCTGCGTTTGCTGAATCATCTGATTTGTATGTCATCGAAATGCGAGAATGAGGAGGGTATTCCAGACAGTTGAGGGGATTGCAACGGTGGGAGTACTATTTGAAGAACTACCGTGCTTGGAATTACAATAGTCATGTCTTATTGAGAGTGGCAATTGATGAAAGTTGTTTGCCAACCAGACAGTGATTTGTCATGCCCTTGTAACCTCCAGTGTCGATGGTGATAACCAGAAAAAGCTGGATTATATCCCTCATCTCACGACTCCACGATATTCAAGTGACAATCATGGAGTCCTCCATACTGTCCTCTAAATAACAATCATAAAAAAAATCACCAAGCACCAATATCTGGGGTATTGTCGTTGTTATAAGCATATCCAACACTTGTGCCTCACCCAACCAGGATCCAACCAATACCGCCCGCCTTTAGATAAGGACGCCCTTGATCTTACATGGGCAACGTCATCGTCCGTAACTGAATTGAAGTGATGCGGGGTTTAAGACGGACAAACCTGTTTGAAAGTCTCCGAGGATGTGTTTTTATGAGAATGCATTTTTTTTAAAAAAAAAACTTGACGAGATATCTATCTACTTGTAAAGACAAAGAAGAAGAAGAAGAAGAAAAGCCAATCCCTAGTCAAACACTATGGCTTCCATCTATCAACATGAGAAAACTCTTGTGAGAGAGACGTTCACCTATGAAACTTCAACCCATGAATTCACCGTCAAATGGTGCTCCATAGGTAGTCCCCAACTCCCCCCCCTTGTCTTTGTCCACGGCACACCATGGTCGTCCCGCGTCTGGGTCCCCTTTGCATTATCCCTCTCCCGCCAATTCCGCGTCTACCTATTCGACAGACCCGGATTCGGCGCATCACCTGCAGAGCGCCTCAAGCCCGAAACCTCGGAGAGCACAGATCCCGTGGTCAGATACGACGCTGACCTGGCCCGACAGGCTGACGTCTTTGCAGCCTTGTTCAGGTCGTGGGAGGGCGACTGGACGGAGAAGCCGCATGTGGTGGCTCACGATAATGCAGGGTTGATTAGTCTCCGGGCGCATCTGCTGCATGGGTGTCAGTATGCGAGCCTCTGCTTGATCGATGTGGTGGCGATAGGACCATTTGGGAAACCGTTGTTTGCAGCCGTGGCTGAGAATCCAGAGTTCCTGGAGAAGCTTCCCGACATGGCGTTTGAGGGGATAGTAGAGTCGTATATCCGCAACGCTGCCTACACGGAGCTGTCCAAGGAGGAAATCGATCTACTCAAGTCGCCTTGGATGCAGGAGGGTGGGAAGAAGGGATTCATCAGAGAAATGTGCCAGGCCAACTCTCGATCCACGGATGCAGTCGAAGGGCTGTACGGAAAGGTTGGATCGACGTTCCCGGTCAAGGTGATTTGGGGCGCTGATGATACTTGGATTCCTGTTGAATCTGCGTTTAGGCTGGGGAAGGCGTTGAATGCGAAGGAGGTTGTGGTGGTTGAACAGGCAGGACATCTCATCATGTTTGACCAGCCTGGGCAGCTTGGAGCTGAGTTGGGCAGATGGCTGGGTCGATTGTCTTGACGTGGATGAGTGGATATAGAGTAGGTAGTTCATCAGATTCTTCTGTTCAGTGGCAATTTCATCGTCAGGTTAGGTGGTTGTCAGTGTGAAATAATATGCAGAGTGAATGGCGCAAGCAGATAGAATCAAATCACATGTTTGGTGCAGCCAGTATTATTCGGGGATAATTTGACAGACGCTTTATACCTACCATTCACAATTCAACTG
>JABGLY010000160.1:0-24586 GCA_013623525.1 Fusarium dimerum
TATTTATAATGTGAGGGTCACGATTAACTTAGCAAAACCCCCCCCCCCCCCCAAGACATTGATCTTGATAGTATGATGGTTGGCTCCAAAACATGTCAATCATAGTCTAGATTGGGGATAGATGATCTCGATACCTCTGCAAAGGTATAATATCATACCTGCATCGTTCTTTATATCTCACTTCCTAATGTACGTTTAGGCATATCCCTTACCCCCAAACAAGAGCTCCTCGGTATACCTTGCCTTTGGTTAATAACTGACACTACTGATGTAGTCCTCGCCGAATACAACATTAGAAAACGCGGTCATCTATAGCCAAGGGTATGTTTATGCAATAGTCAAACACGATCGCCCACAAGGGCCTAACCCGCACCTGAGAGAAGTCTTTACAGTCATGAGCGGACTTGTATGAATACCCTCGAGAGTACAGGACATTTGTACTTCAATGAACAGGGCAGTCTTAGCTCTCTTCATTCCCAACACCCCACAGGAGACTGTATTCTCCCAGGGATCCAATGTCGGGAACCCTTTGTGTAAGGGGGGTTGGTTGTCTTTGGTGGCCATACTCACTTTACCTATACTATGAAGATGTGAGCTTCTACTGAGTGTGTACCTAGTCAAAAACCGATCAACTACTCAGCCCTACGATAGCAACCCAGGCAAATAGCAACAGCATATCGTACCGGTATCGGAGTCTTCGTGTTGCAAGTCGAAGCTTACCGCGGCAACCCTTCTTTGGCCATGATCTACATCGTCACTATCACCGCATCCCCATATATTTGCTTCGAAAGAATGACTGACTGAGTCTTGACCTTCTGGCCTCTGTGCTGCTAGGGATGTTCCCAGTATAATAGGCTGCTCAGGTTCATTGAGCATATAACAAAAAAGACATGCCGACAAAGGGTTGAAGTTTCAGACAGATACAACGGAAGTTAGGGATGGCCCTGCGTCTGAAACCTATCCACAAACACCTCGTATGGTTCATCCCAACCGCCTCATGTCTTACACAAAGCAGCGTATCTTTCAACCAGTCTTCAAAAGTTCCAGGTCCAACCCAAGCTATGAGAGCGGGATGGCTGGTAAATCAACGTGGTGCCGTTTTCTATCCATCTAACAAACTGCCAGTCAATTACGATCTGCCTTCCCAAGTAGGACCTTAGCCCCAAGCCGGAAATTTTGGTCATCATCCACGACACCCACCTCGAGAGACGGAAGCGCTAGCGCCAATCTGTTTTGTTCCATCAAGCTTCTGTGTCCACTTAAGTCTTCTTTTCAACAGACCAGGTTAAGCCCACTTGATCTGACCCAGTCAAGCCAAACAAGACAAGATGGGGGGTCAAAATGATTGTCAATGCGTTATCGAAGGCCAGGGTCTGAACTGTTAACATGTAAAGGGACCCTTAGCCCTGAGCAGGCTCATAATGCATAAGTGCTAAAGCAAAATTTGAGATCAGACTCAGCTCAGCAACGTGTCTCGTGGTCGAGACTTGATGATTCCTGCGATACAAGACAGGCGAGCTAAGAAGAGAGAATCCTTAGGATAAGGTACCTAGAACGACGTAGGGCGACTGCCACGCAATAATAAGCCCCAGCCAGGGTCTCAAACATTTGTGTAGGGCATGAGTCAGGGCGGTGCGCCATCCATTCTGGACAAAACGGAGCAACAACTCCACATGTCGGCGACAACGACTCTCTTACTCCGTGACGGCGGGTGAAGAGTTCCACGTGAACGGTTGGGGGGCATAGCTATCGACGGAGTTTCAAAGCCGTTGATGATTGCCCGGTTGAGAGGCTTGGTTGTAAGGCGTAATCCACCATGATGTTAATTGTTGATACCAATTGTTGATGCCGTAAGCGGAGGGTTTGACTGGTATGATGATTGTGTAACGGAATTTTAGTATGAGCAAGAATCTGAATGAGGACTGACATACCGACATTGGGCATTGAGGTCTTTGCTTTTGGGTTAGCAATGGAATGTCTCCTTGCGCAGTGTGCCGTGTGCCGTGTGCCGTTTGGTTCATCACCGCGCCAGCAACCCCAGCACATGGGCAGTTCAACCATGTCACACACAGGTGACACAATTCATGGTCAGCAAGAATAACCGCACAGGATTTGTCTCGGGTTGACGGCGGCGCCGGCTCAGCGGCTTCGTGACAGCTGGATTTAGATGTGCCCCCCTCATCTATCCACTAATTTACTGATCTTTACCAGACGCCCGGGGAAGTTGTCCAGGCTGGAAGTCGAGGTGGCGATATCATGTGAAAATTGACTGTGGAATGTGGATTCATCCAAGGCTGAGTTCCATCTCATCTATTTGGTCGCTTTGTGCTTTTCGACTTGGGGGAGAATCGCCGAGGCTTTACAGTAGTACATGTGGCCGAGCTTTATCACTTATTACTATGGTCTCTTGTCTTACGGCGGCTCTGGGATGCTGGGGAGTGGGGGCTACTGAGCACTACACGAGGGAGCCGCTCATTCGAAGAGACACCAGCGAGAAACGTAATAGCGTGCACTAGAAGCCAGGGGCTGCAGGTTTGTTGAAGCTCGAATCTAGGCACAAGATGCATGATCTGGTAATATTAAAGACGAGGTACAGTACAATTTTAACTCGAGAGGGTGACATGGAGATGAAGTCGACGGATCAGTTCGTTAAGATAGGAAAGTACCAAGAATGGCTCCTGTCCTCAGGTAGATTTCCCATCAATAGATATTCGTCATGGATTTGAGTTATTTGGATGGAAGTCAAATAGGAATGTACACTTGCTTAGTCCGATGGCGCCTACCCGGGAGCTGATAGTTCCAGCCAGCAGAAGCCATGCACCTTTTGGGGATGGGTTAACTTACCATCTGGTGATCTGGAAACAGGCAAGTAGCCCTGCCTCTCTCAACTGACGGCAGCCAATATTGTTGGCCCTAAACAACTGCCGACTTTCTGGTATCTGGGCTTCTCGGCGCTCAAACAATCAAGTTTTGGGATATTGCTGAAAACGGGCACATACATGTATCGCGTGCATACCATGATAACCGTAACCTTTTTGAACCAATGCGTGCATGCACCTTGCATTCTGTTTCAGATGCAAGGTCACATTCAGCCTACAGACGACGACCGATTGTTTCGGCCGATATTGGATACGAGGCACTATGGTACAGTATCATTATAAATCAAGACTTTCCAGGAAGGGCGGAGCTATAAACTAGCAGACTAATATTCAAGCCGCGCAATACAGAATGGAAGATCATCAGGTCGATTTATTCTGTTCGAGTCATTCACAAGCAGATATGCCGCTCTTCGGTTTCACAGACACGATAAGCTCACAGTGCACTCCCTACACCCTACTATCTCCAGGAATTTCATAATGGAACCTATCACTTTTCGAGCTCCTGCAACACTAAGTCGATGCGTCACAATCAACTCTTCTGCCATACTGGCACACATGATAGATTCCTCAATGCACCAACGAGGCGAAGAGGGAATGTCATTTTGAAATGTTGGCATTACCTCAATTGTCACCATCAGAAGTCTACAAAAATTTACCTGTGCAACCAAGGTTGCCCAAGCAAGGTAGGGGGAGAACGGATCGCATCATTTTGATTCGCGATTGTAATCGACACAAATTGAAAGCGCGTACTGTAGCAATCTCTGGATATCTCCCCAAATGGAAACCCGGCACAACATCATGGATATCGTCTGATGTTGGAGACTGGTCCTCATGCAGCTAAATTAACTGGTTATTACTTGTCGTCTTGTACATGAATATGAGCTCAGAAACATGCCCCTTGTCGTGCTTGTGCCGTCCCGATTATCATCAGCCTAACAAGTCGATGGTGCAAACCATAATATCTTAAACCCCAGTGCAGTCGTTCTCGTCGATGATCTCATCGACGCCAATTCCAGAGTACATGGTATTCCTCAGGCTTTACCATCGTGGCTTCAGACCTTGCCAGACTCGCTGCACTTGATGAAGATCTCTGCATCGTCGGCGACCACTCAAACCTGCACTCCATCATATCTCATCAATCAAGTTATCTGCTTCTTGCTCTAATGGATAACGGAGCTTAGTCCGCTCCGGTGAGATTCTAGCAATATCGATTCCGTTCACTCGGGAACACCCTCCAAGAATGCACAGATGAACGCCCTGTCACATCCTGGGAGGTGATATGACGCGTGCATGGGCTCCGCACGTTTGCGTGTTGTATTGCACTATACTACACGAATGCAATGGTGTTTCGATACCTTCGAGCTCAGGACGAATTGACAAATATCATCACATTGCTAATAAGGTGCGTCCACGACTAGGATTATCAGCGAGGTGTAAATGCTTCCAATTGTGATGAGAACGGTAGAGGCTTTGACTGCGACCATGAATAGACATTTACTGAATGGTGTTCTGTTGTCCCAACCGAGAGTATGACCGAATTTCGAGTTTCCCATCAGACAACCGGGTACTACTCAATCGCAAGTACGTGACATGTACTGTACCTACATAAAGACTACTTCTTGGCAGCTACAGGGGGGCATAGTGGCTTCCCCACTCAGCTGGTCTTAAAGCGAAGGCTAAGCAGGTTTGGGGCTAAGTTAGAGAGCAACTGCTTGGTACTTACGCAGCTTCCTAGTCATGTTGCCGAGCATAAGCTCTAAGTTGAGTTGTTAAGTTTCAGTCCGTGTACTGACCGCCGTCTGAAAGGCTCAAAAAAGGTTACATTAGAATCGAATCGTGGTACATAGTGATCGTTCTTGCTACAACTTGCAAGCCATCAGTTGATATGTGCAAGGTCACAACATAGATCTTGGAAGCGGAGACACCAACTTTTCGATCTTGCCAGGATATCAGTCAAGTTAAAGTGCACTCGGCAAGTAACAAGGCAGCTGGAGGTTGACCAGACCTAGACACTCAGCCGGGCGACATCCGCATGTCTTTTGTGGATCAAAGCAACCACCACCACTTATTTTAGTTAATGCATGGAAGGTGCCGTTGATGGTTGTTGCCCATAAGAGCTAGATACTTTGGTATTTGCTCGTTCTTGCCTGGGGTGGCTCCTCCAACGATGCACATTCAATCCCAGGATACCAGCTTCTTTCCTGCTGGGACGACCGCCTTGTTCTTTCCCTCCCCTTGGCTGCGTTATCAGGAATAGTCGGCAAGTAAGATGACAGGCACTCTGAGAATACCCCCGAGACCTACTTAGGTAGGTATGTACTTGCATGAATTCTCTCGAGGATGATGCGTGTATTGGTGATGATTCTAGGTCATAAGTATTATTCGGTTCTGCCATCATCTTCCAATCTGCCCAGCTTATGGAGAACTGTAACATCAAGTCGTATCAAAGAGGGACGTACGACGACCACACCCTAGCAATTTACTTTTTCTAGTGATAGGACCCATTCATGCTACGGTCCCTGGCACCTGTCTGAGCCATGTTTTTCTTTCTTTCTGCTTGGGCTGATGAACCTTGTTTCATAATCCTTGAACCCCTCCAAAAACATTTTCGATACTATCTAGCAGTCTTGCAATGTGGTACAATATAAGCTGAGCGCCAACGACCGAGATGCCTTCATTCAGGAAAGCAGGATTTAAGTGTATGTACTTTCTACAAGACCCTTGACACTTTCTACATGTTCTATTCCTGTTTACGAGGGCTATAACAACGGGCGGGCATTCACCCGATAATTCCACTTCCGGATTCCCCTTCGCATTGATGCACGGGCACACGATGCATCTCTAGGCTTTGCTAAGAAAGGACTCCTGTTTCCGTTTGACCAGGTACCCTGAGCCTTTTGTCTCTTGGTGAGGTATCATCATTGTAAATAGCACCCATCACCATCGTCATCAGCCAAGTATCAGAAGGCCTTTCATCATGAAGCTGTAGCGACCCTCTTGGCCTTGAACCCCTGTCGTCTCAGTCAACCAGAAACCAGACATTCCATTTCCATATTCATGGCCTTACTGTGTTAGCTATGAAACTTTGGTAAATAATGTTTCAACAAGAAAAATCATGTCGATTACCTCCAGGCGCAAAATTGGAGCTCCAGTTGTTGTCAATATGAACAGGAACCGCAACACCATGTGAAATACCAAATCCAAACGGCATTGCATAGGTATGAGTCAGCTGCAGGCAACAGCTTACTCTGATATTATGAGCCGAGAATAGGTTACACACATGAACTGAGACTACCTACTACCTACCTGGGTACTGTAGGTACTGTGCATCATTCAGTATAGGAGAAGGATAACTCAAAAGCCAGTTGCCGCTAGAAATTCATGATTTTGATTCGTAAGAACTTGCGGAGTGTCTGTCTCTCTGCCGACCCTCGACTCAATCCCGCAGAATGCATTGTATTCAAGCTTTATATAAATACCAATGGATACCGCCAGCGACCTTGTCGTTCAACTGATCGCCTAACGCAAGACATAGTTAGTCAAGCGAAGCCACAGCACTATCCTTCTTATCTCTGTCTGGTCTTTGGCCAGAGTGAACGATAAGCTCCGGTATCGAGCAATATCAAGTGTTTCGTTTTTCTTGGAACAGGACATACACTGCTTAAAGCATGGTGGCATCTGTCAGAAGATCGCTGGCCAACAGTTATCTTGGCTTTAATAAGCGTATGGATGAGGACGATTAACTGATCGTTTCCAATTATTTATTGACGGCAAAAACAAACAAACAGCTGCTGTAAGTTTTGTCTTGGTCGTTCAGCAAGTATCTGCGTTGCGGCTTCCTCACCTCACCCTCACTCAGTAAGGGATAGTCGGCAGCTGCGAGCCATTCATCCTGTGTCAGAAAGAAAGTCACTGAGATTTTCAAACAAAACAGACCTCAGACTCTTTCCTCGAAAACAGACAGTAGAGAGACTTGAACTCTTTTACAAAACATCGCATTGCAGGCTTGATTATTCTTACAACCAAACGCTCACATCTCTTGTGTTTTAACAGCTTTCTACCTCAGCAGCAGTACGGTGCTTTCACCCAGCCCTCCAAGGGGTTGTGCAACTCTCCACGCTATCTCCATATATCCGTACGGTAGTTTTTTATTCATTTATTTATCCTACAGTAGGGCATTCCAACAGTGACGATGCTCCTCAGTGGCCGCAAACGCCGCCCTACAACTTCTTCTACCTCGGGCTTTACAGATACCAGAAAGGAGGAATTGTTGGACAGGCTTCCAGTAGTAGCCTCCACCAAGACCTTGGGTCGACAGCTCCAACCGGATTCTGATTGGCTCTCTCTTCCATCAGATGAATCCGTACCTCACGACGCTAATCCCACTCCTCGGCCCCTGTGCAGCAACCCCTCGACTTTTGGATCCACCGCCACCGCCCTCGACTGTCTTTCCATCAGTGACTCGGGCATCTCGAGCACCTCAAGAAACTCGTGCCTCTACGCTCGTGCCCCAGCCCACTTCGCCGCTGCCGCCGCTGGGCCTGACTCTCCAGGGTCTCTCACATCGGCGTCGCTGACGCAGTCACCATCGCCCCAGCCCAGAACCCCTACCACTGGCCATCTCGTGGCCGGCGCTGACGCTACCACTGCTTCTGGCGCCGCTACTGCTCCCTCTGCTAGTACCTTTGCCCATACCTCTGTGACGAAGACTAGTGCCAGTACTTGTACAGCGGCGGATCCTCCCTCAAGCGGCACAATTACTCGTTCTGCTTTCGGCACCGTTTCTTCCAAATCCAAATCCATCTTCATTGACGACTCTCCTCCTCTTTCTCCCCATAGTTTCCTCTTCTCTGGGTCGCCTCGAGAACCTGTCTTCTTCAGCTCGCCGCCTACTTCTGATTATTTATTTGAAAACGACCCCTTAGTTGTCGCAACCTTTCAGACCTTAGCTGTCAGCGACACGAACAAAATGACCACTGGATCTGCGCTTGACCCTTCTATGGGCCGCCCCCGCGGTGATTCTTTTGTCAGCGCAGGCCCAAAGCCCATTTCTATGAACAACGCCAGTCGCGACAATGCAAACCGAAATCGACGAGAATCCCTTGCAGGCAGTCTCATGGGTGGCATGAGCTGGGGCGGTGTATCTTTTGGTAGCTTCGTTAGAGACGAGTAAGTCAAACATGTTTATGAGTGCTCATCTTCACGCCTCTCTGTACCTGCCCAAAAGCTCTCCTGTTTCGACAGTTGCCCTACTCCAGTTCCCTGTCGCCTCTGTCTATCTTGGACCTGCTGGCCGTTCGACAGCATCGCACAGCACCGAAAGCCCTCCCGAGTTTCGCAGAAATATTAGTTGCACAAGATGCAGCAGTTGTGTCGAGCTCCAACAAGTCACCCCCTCCCCCCACGAACCTGTTTGCGGATTGAATTAGCACCCATTTGAAAACCGTTCGCCGTGGGTGAGATGGTTTATAAGCAGGATTTGGTAGTATCAGTCTGCTTGTCGATTATGCCTCGCCATGCTGTCACTTATGCAGTAGTCTGCTGAAGGGTTTCTCACTGGGTAACTATTCACTAACGATCATGTTATTAGTCTCCTGATGCAAGGCACTTCACCTTCACCTTTCGGGCCTGCTGCCCATCAGTCACCATCTTTTCACTCATCTTCATATCTTCCCAAACTCGAGGCCAACTTCATGCGAGACTTCACTTGCTGTGGAAATATCCTACCCAATCTACACGATCTGCTCCAGCATTATGAGGAAGCACATACTCAGCCGAGCCCGAATGCTAATCGGAACAACAACTTCTCCCAGTTTTCACCGATGGGCATGCAAGGTGCGACTAGACTCTCAAATTCCCGATCCAACTCGGCAACACCGGGCCACGGTAATGCGCAGACCCCAACCACACCTTTTGGTCAACAAAATCAAGCTTCAAGCTCGGGCATGCACATGATGGGCGGACAACAAGGGCCGGGCGATGCACACATGGCTTCAAATATGATGTCAAGTCTCAACGATGATATGGATGCAGTGGCCGACATGGAGATGGACGATGCCGTTGGCCCCATGGAGATGGATGATAGCCAGCGGATGCACCAAACGAGACAACTGTTTGGCCAGCAGCAGCGGCCTGAGCTTAACATGAACACATCCGGTATATCTCAGGCTCTACGGACATCTCAGCCTCCGACGCCGGCTGCCGCAAGCTTCGGTCTTCAGAACAACCCTACCGTGTCGTCTGTCAACACACCGACCCTAACGACTCAACAAGGACAAGTACCTCAAAGAGGGCAAACATCAGAAATGGATGAGGATATTCCCGGTATGCCCATGGGTGGCAATAGCAACGATCTTGGCGACATGAGTTTTGGAGGTAGCCAAGCCAACAACGACTCCAATTTCTGCATCAATGATCCCGGAAAACATCTATTCTCACCCAACGGTACTGGTTTCTCAGCTGCCAATCGCTCTCTTCAGGCGCAGCTGGCCCAGTTGGGGCTCACGCAAGCTCAACTGAACGATCCTGTACAGAACAAGGCCTTGATGCAACGTCTACAGAGCATGATGATGCCTGAGGAGCATAAGCCATTCAAGTGTCCTGTCATTGGCTGTGAAAAGGCGTACAAGAATCAGAATGGCCTCAAGTAAGCCCATGGAACCTCTTAGCTCGAATATTTCAGCCTGAACTAACACTCTATCACAGGTACCACAAGACACACGGCCATCAGACACAGCAGTTGCACGAGAACGGAGATGGCACATTTTCGATCGTTAATCCCGAGACAAGTGCTCCTTATCCCGGGACACTGGGTATGGAGAAGGAGAAACCTTTCAGCTGTGAGACATGTGGCAAGCGATACAAGAACCTGAACGGGTTGAAATATGTGAGTTTGTCATAGGGCAGTTGTGTCAATTCTTTCACGATTTGTTCCTCTCTTTTTTCTTCCCTTTCTCTGTTATGAGCAATTTCTAATTCCTAAACAGCACAAGGCACACTCACTGCCATGCAATCCAGAATTCAAGCTCCAAGCTCTCGCTGTTGGTATGAATCTGCCGGGAATTGGCGAAGACCAGATGATGCAATAGAAAGCGGCGATCGGACAGAGCCCGCCATAGCGTTTAGCGTCACTCGAAGAAGCGATAATCTTACCGGCCCAAACGGTGACGTCGTAAGGAGGGCTTTGGCGTTGAAATACCTACAAACTACGGTTGGTCCTTCGTGGGTCCGAAATGGAGGTATCGCCATCCAGCCACTTTCCCCCCCTCTCTCTTCTCTTCTCCTGCCTTCGACTCCATTCGATTCTCTGGCAGCTGGATCTCTATGCGGCCTCAGCCCCCAATCCTATGGCTCGTGCCGGTTCGCGAGACATGGATTGCATTGTTTTAGGCGTCTTTGCCTGTCTATACTATACCCCCCCTTCTTCTCCCAGTCATTTCTGGTCATTTCCCAATCCCTTCCTTGCACGCGGCCGTGATTTCTCACAACGGCATGGATAAGTACGGAGCGTTTTCTCTGGCCAGGCGCTTTTCAATCGCAACCACCGGAACGGCGCCTTTGACCTCGTTTGGGTCTTTTCTCATTGTCTTGGCACCTTTGACATATTTTTACTGGTGTCGATTTGCTGCATACCAAGGTCGTTGATTGACGTTGCGAGGATAGCGCGTTGCCAGCCGGCTTCCCAGTAGGGCCTACAGCCTGTCGTTTGGCCCCGTTATCATTCGGCTGTCAACTAGTTCGACTTTTAGTGTCCGGGACCTGATACAGCGACACCTTCGACCGTCTGCCTATCTGCCTGCAGTCACCACTAGCAAGGCTCACTTGATTTCCCGCTAAGTCACTTTCCATCTCGAACTTGTCTACACAGATACTTGGCTCTACGGAGCTGGCGAGGCAGAGCCCGGGTTGTTGGCATATCATCTTGGTCTGAGCTCTGGATATCTCAGTAATGTGCCAGCACAAGTTGGTACATTACTACGTGTTACGATGCAAGGAGCGGTGGTGAAGGAGTTCTGGTATCTTTTTTGTCCTTGGTTTCACTTCTTTCTGTTTTTCTTCATTTCTTAATCGTTTATCCACAAAAGTTGATGAGGCTTCTACTTTGATTTGTTTGGCTACGGAAAAAAAAGGTGTTTGGATTCCCACGCAGACCTTTTCGTGTTTGTGGGTTGTCAATTCTTGTTCCTGGTTTGTATCTTGATCCATGATTTGATACTAGTGAAAAAGTCTCGGTAGGACGGGCGGTATGGAATCGATTTGGAAGACAAGAAGGGAAACGAATGACTGTTGATAGGTTTCTGGGCAGCAGGGGGGTCCTTGCCCTCTACATGAGAGAAGCTCTTGTCCCTGCTTCTCCTTTCTTTTTCGGTCTTCTCGTCTCTCCAATCTACGTGGACACATGGCGCTTCGATAGACGTTACGGTTTTGAAATGAACTTGTTCGCAAAATTCACACTGATATGTACGCGATTCTCTATTCCTTGTTAGCAATAGTGAATATAGTCGACTGTATAATCTAATCTTTGAATCCCGCCGTCTCAAGGCTGTCTTCCAATGTGTCCTTTACGCTCCAAGCTTCCAATAGACGAGATGACTGCCGATCTGATCCTTCTGTGCCTCACTCTAACTTGTTGCGAAATGGGTTCCGAACAGGGTTGGTCGATGCTTCAGGGCATGCCTTGAACGGGGGATCGACATTGACATCTCGGCTAGAATAACTGTAAAAGGGCGAACCCCTCCCCCTAAGAACGCGGTCCTTTTGTTCGATAGATGGACTATCTATACCAAGGACGCGTGGTTTCGTAAGTGGGAAAGTAGGCATGATGTAGGTATTATTTGGGGGTTTCAAACAACAGGAGATAATCTGGTGGGGGAGAATGCTCTGCAGCGGACTTCATTTCTAAGCATGGAAGCCGAGCAGTCAAGGATTGGCAGGTAATAATAGGCACCAAGATCACCTCTTTTTTTTTTCTCTCTTTCGTACAATATTTGTTTAGTTATCCATTTACTCAAAACTAAACCCGCAATGTCCAACCAGCAGGACACTCTGCCAAACACCGTGCAATGCTACTAAGAGGTGGGAGGAGGAAAAGAGAGAGCAAACACGCGAAATCTTCTATATAGCCCTCAGAGGAGTGATGAAAGGAAGAACGAGAGATGGATCGTCATGGTCAAGACAAGGTATGGGACAGTCTGATGCATGTTCCTAGCCGAGACAAAAGTACTTCGGAGGAGTATCCTGTTCGTGTGGACGGGAGAAAACAGGACAAGGGAGGCCTACATCATGAGATAGAAGAAAGCAGAAGGGGGAAACAAAAGAAACCAGAATGAATGAGATTTATGAATAAAAAAAATCGGTGGTCTCGTGCAGGTCGCGTAATGTCGTAGAAATCGGCTAACTCGTTAAGGGCTGTTGTTGAAGGCATGAAGGCTATGCAAGCATGGGCGAAAATGGATAGGCGGAAGGGTGAAGAGTGTAGGGCCGCGGTAACACGGTCCTCTACTACGCTGAAAGGCGCAAGACATCTCATCAACTCATCTCCATACCGTCGTCGTCCTCAGCTTCAGAATCTACCATCTGTGTGTGGTTGCTGCTGACGCTCTCCTTGCGTGCAGCATGTGCCATATCGCCGAAGCGACTGTTCATGCTCCCCCACTCGAGCTCCTCTCCACCGATAACGCGTCCTTCCATGTCGATCTCTTGGGAAAGCTCGACAAGTGCGGAGCGAGGAAGGCGGAGGAAACCCTGGGTGCGGACGATACGGCCCCAGTGCGTCATACAAAAAGACGCTGCTCGCTTGCGAAGCCACTCTTCATTGGCAAGGCCGGCGCAGTACCAAATCACGCAGGCGTGATCGACATCGAGCTCCTTGGATAAACGATTGACACAAAGGAGCCGGAGATGTGCGATGTTGTATATATTGGACATGACGAGAAGACCGGCGACGTCTGAGAGCGCCGTCGTTGCGTCGCTATCTGCATCCGACGTGCCCCGAATGCTGTCGGTGTAGAGGTAGTACAGGAACGCCTTGACAACAGTATATGGCTCGGGGATGTGCATCTTCTTGGTGTGGAACTCCGCCATCTGTGCATTATAGAGCCGGGCAAAGTGTGGCCAGCGTGCTTGGAGGATAAGCTTATGCACATGGATAGGCGGAGATGTGGGCGCGTCCGCGGAGAGCCAGCTCTGGTCTTTGCCCAACTCGTCTGTCCGAATAAGGCCTGAACTAAGGGTATCGTCGTCTTCGTAGTCGCCGGCCAATGCGGTGATGATGAAATCAGTACCGCTGCCAGTTTCGGGTGGCTGATTGAAGAGCTTGGCAAGATCTGCCCCTAGGCCCTTGGACGGTTGATCAATTACCCTCGTCATTGCAGATGGCCGTGATTCCGTCTGGGCTTCTGGTGTGAGGTGGTTGCCGAGGAAACCATATCTTCGGAGGTCAATCTCCATAATATCACTACAAGTAGCTGTCAGTTACCCCAGTGTCGGCTGTCATGCTGGACGAAATGCTTACATCAAATACTCTTCATAGCCGTTGGGGCCCAAGTCCGCAGCTGCTGGGTCGGTGGGACAGCCGAGAAGCCAAGCTTTGGTGCCATCCTCGTTCATTGTGCAGTAATGCCATCTGTAACCGGACTTGAATATCTCGCGCCCTTCAGCAAGTTTCTGCCAGCGGAGCGTGCCTAGGTCAAGAGCCGACAATGAACACTCTCTAGTCGTAGCGGCAGGAGTGACAAAGTCTATGAGTATACCGGACGAATAAGCATGGTAGTGGATGCCGGATCCTTGTGAGGGTACTGATGGTCCGGACATGAACTTGAGTGCAGAGATAGAACCAGGGGCTAATGGCGCATATGATTTTAGCTGGAAGGATGGCGGATTGACTTGCGCTGTTCGTGAGTTGGCAGCATGGCCAGAGGCACTTACAGCAGGTGCCGGCGGCATCGTATAAGGGGGTCGAGGAGACGAACTGGTCCTGTTGGACAGCGAGCTTCGGTCAAACATGCCAACCTGTGGCCGTGAGTCAAACTGAGGGTTGCCTTTGAGGTCTAGCCACCAGAGGTCACTGATCTTGTCCATGTCTTCACTGAGACCTCCAAAAACCCAAACACGCTCCCCCCAGATGTAAGCTGAATGATCGAAGCGGCCGACAAATCGCCAGGTCCGCGACCAGGTAAACGTTTTGAGGTCGAGATAGCAGATGTCATCCAACACATAATTGTTCTGGCCAGTGATACCTCCAATAATGAAGAGTCTGTCCTCATGCAGGACGGCAGCATGTCGAGCTCTCCCTTTGGGAATGGGGCCTGAGACTTGGGGTTGAGTCCAATGGGCATTTTTGAGATCGAATATTATCAAATCAGAAAGGTAAGTTCGGTGCTCGTTTTCGCCGCCAAATACTAGGAGTTTGTCTCCTTGGTACAAAGTCGCAGTGTGACCTGGTACAATGTTAGTCGCCAACTTCTCTCACATTAACAACGAGGGGGGTCGGTTGGTTCAACTAACCCATGCGAACACCCGGAATATCACCATAGTTGTCAACCAGAGTCCACTGGTGGCTTACGAGGTCCAGCCTCAGCACGTGGTTATAGACTTCGTCTGTATACTGGTCGAAACCTCCAAAAGCGTATATCTGATTGTTCCCGCAATATGTTACAGAAGCGTTAACCAAGCATGCGGGTCTCTGTCCTAGCGTCCGTGTAATCTTGGGTCGGTATCCATCAGCCACGCTGCGTCCTTTTGCGGGGGAATTGGGCATGATGTATGTATTGTTGGACGAAGAGGAAGCGGAGAAGACGGGTTGCGGTGTCTGTGTCGGCGTCACCTGGAGCGAGTTGGAAACGGATGACGATGAGCTCTGGTTCGTGATTCCAGAGACCTGCGTAGATCCGATAGCAGGGGTCGGCCCGCCGAAGATGGAGGTTGGCACCTGGCCTGGGGTAGAAGGTTGAGCCATGGCGCAAAGAGCCCGTTGAGCGCGCGAGGTCTGAGGCTCTTAGTCGAGCATGTCACGATTGTCCAGTTGTCGCGACGTTCCAAGGATAATTGGTGAAGCAGAATCAGGAGGAGAGAGCTGTTGTGAGGAGAAGGAACGACAAGGTGAGTAACTCAGTAGAAGGAAGTTGGCTTGTATCAGTGACTGTGGGCCGTCGGTGAAGGGGGAGGTAGAAGTGGATGTTGAAAAGTGGAATGTCTAAATGGATGCAAGTGTGTTACCGTGACAAGAGAGCCCCTGTCAATGCACGGTTCTCCTAATAAGAAGTTTGGGGCCAGAATGAGGAGGGGAAAAAAAATCTTCAGCCTCATATGCGGCAAATTGAGAAATGGGTCGCCCTCTGAGGCGCTGTGGCTTGATTGCCGCAGCCATTGGCTCGGTAAATATCGCCGCCACGCCGGAGCGGGCTATGTCTCTGCCCGACGTCATCCTTGCCGTTGCCCGGACAGATACCTAGTGGGGCTCAAAGTAAATAAAAGAAGCCATGAAGTTCATCTTTCACTTCGAGATTCTGTTCTCAATACCATTCCATTCCAACTCATCTCTATACCCACTCATCTCCTCCAATCAAACTCCTATCTGAGTATTGAAATCCAACTCTGGATTTTCTCAAACCTCTTTATTGTACCATTTTTGAAGCGTTCCGCAAGTCTTTCTAGAACCCATCGCCGCGTCCAACCATTCGAGCGACCCTCAGACTTAGCTTACCACTTCGTAAAAGTGAAAGATTTTGTTGAGTATTGACCACAGTACAGGACTGTCAATCGCGAGCTTTCCTCCGCTCCTGAGATATTGGGTAACTCTCAACAAGTTCTGATATCAAACCTCTATCGACGCATCTCGGTGTTAGTCAATTGGAGCTAACCTACACCCCGCATCTCCCCACCCATACTACTATACCTTAGCAACTCTACATCCCATTTCTTCATAATGGCTTCAGTAGCTGTTTCAACGCCCATCAAGTCCCACAAGGGACTCTTCTCTTCTCGTACCGCTGGCGGTCGTATGCCTTTGACTCCTTCCCCTCGCCAACAGGCTTCGACCACCACGGTGCCCATCAACCTCAACTCCTCTCCGTTCACTCCTGAGCGACAGTCAAGCAATGACTACCGAGCATCGGGTCGTTCCACCTACGGAAACAACCTCATGTCTCACCTTGCCCGTTCTACTACCAAGTCATCTCACCGAGATTCACCCAAGTCCAACATTGCCCGTGGTGTTCAGACTCCCCGCAAGGCTCTCGAGCTGGGGGTATCTGATTTCACCTTGACTGGTACTGGCAACACAGCAAAGACTCCTTCTAGCGTCAAGAGCAAGAAGACTACCCGATCAAAGTCCGGAAAGACTACTCTGAACTATGGCGGTGACCGATTCATTCCTAACCGTGGCGCCAGCTCGGCCATTGCCAATGCCGGTTCCAGCAAGCTAGAGTTGTCCGACCGACAGCGTTCCAAGGGCAGCCTGAACGAAAGCTCCAACGTCCTGTCTTCCGCCGCTGATGAGGCCATGGCCGCCCTTGAGAGCCTGAACATTAACGATGATGACGATGAGACTAACAACTACTCTCGCCCTTCTCCCAACACTGTTGCCTACCAGGATTCCTTGGCCAACGCCTGTGGAGTGAGCCTCAACACCCGTATTCTTGAGTTCAAGCCTGCCGCCCCTGAGTCTTCCAAGCCCATCGACCTCCGCCAACAGTACAACCGACCCCTCAAGTCCGCTAGCTCTAGCTCTGCTCAGCTGCGCCGACGCATTGCCACTGCCCCGGAGCGAGTTCTGGATGCTCCTGGTCTGGTGGATGACTACTACCTCAATCTGCTGGACTGGAGCTCCAGTAACCAGGTCGCCATTGGTCTCGAGCGCAATGTCTACGTCTGGTCTGCCGACGAGGGGAGCGTTAGCTGCCTTCTCGAGACCTCTCCTGACACCTATGTCAGCAGTGTCAAGTGGTCTGGTGACGGTGCCTATGTCAGTGTTGGCATGGGTACTGGCGAAGTCCAGATTTGGGACGTCGCTGAGGGTCAGAAGATCCGCAGTATGTTTGGCCATGACACTCGTGTTGGTGTCATGGGCTGGAACAAGCACCTTCTCTCCACTGGTGCCCGCAGTGGTCTCGTTTTCAACCACGACGTCCGCATTGCTGAGCACAAAGTCGCCGAGCTTGTCTCACACACCTCGGAGGTCTGTGGTCTTGAGTGGCGCTCGGATGGCGCCCAGCTCGCTACTGGCGGCAACGACAACCTCGTCTCCATCTGGGATGCCCGCTCCCTCTCCGTCCCCAAGTTCACCAAGACCAACCACAAGGCTGCTGTTAAGGCTCTTGCCTGGTGCCCCTGGAACATGAACCTCCTCGCCACTGGTGGTGGTTCGTACGATCGCCACATTCACTTCTGGAACTCGACCTCTGGTGCTCGCGTCAACAGCATCGACACTGGCTCGCAGGTTACTTCTCTCCGCTGGAGCCCTCACCACCGCGAGATTGTCAGCTCGAGCGGTTTCCCCGACAACTCTCTCAGCATCTGGAGCTACCCTACCCTTGTCCGAACTGTTGAGATCCCTGCTCATGAGAGCCGAGTCCTTCATAGCTGCCTGAGCCCCGATGGCCAGATGCTCGCTACAGCTGGTAAGTAGCCACGCATCTTGAAAAAGATTATGAGTATCAAAAACTAACATGTTAACAGCTGCCGACGAGAGTTTGAAGTTCTGGAAGATCTTTGAGAAGAAAGCCGGTGTCTCTGCCAGCGTTGGTGCCTCTGGTTCTTCTAGCAAGGCTTCCATGGCCAAGCAGATGACAATTCGATAAACGCCAGTGCCAACTGAGCCCACGGTAGGTATGATCTTTCATTACTCAAGTCTGGGTCTCTTTTGGAGACGTGAATTTTAAAGCACGGAGTTGGGGAGTTTGCCTGCCCTTCAATACGTGGTACGAAAGCGCTTCTCCACGCAGAGACGAAACGGAACGGAACGAAACGATCATGACGACAAGATGGACTGGAACATTACCAATTTTCTGTTTGACCGAATTGATTTGGTTTGGAGTGTATGTTTTTTTGAAAGTACCGACGATTGGTCGGCCGCTGTTGGAGTATTCGGATTAGTTTTGGAATCAATGGGAAAACGCATGCTGAATGCATGTGTTAATATTAATTTTTAAAACACCTCCCTTGTGCATTTTTCGTGAAGCTGTTGTACCGAGAGGTGGAAACATGGAATCCGATGCACTGGTGTGACACCAACCTCGAATTCCGAGATGTGTAGTAGATTAATGAAGTTAGAATCGGCCAAAAATGCTGATGGACAGGGGATGGGAGATAGCAGGACAAAGCAGAGAAGAAAAGTGTGTTAAAGGCCTGGATAAGTACCATCAAAGCTTATGAGATAGACAGCCCTTCCTCCTCACTTCAATTCAATGTTGTAGGCATGAGAGCTTTCCATTAAAATTTGTAGCTACTGGAGGTTACTAAGTTACAGTACCCAAGAGAGCATTTGCTACAGTACAGTAACATGTGATGGTGTTGAGATGTGCAATGAGAAACCTACAGTAGACATCCATCATGCAGGTGCCACTTAAGCTACCCACCTGCCCCAGCTACCCATTAAGGATATTAGTGCTTCACAGCGGACTTGGCCCCCCTGAGCCCTGTTTGATAAGAAGCGCCCGTGTTTCGTGATCAATTTTATTTGATACGTTCCCTTCCTTCCTCTTCTTCCATGTCCGTCTTGGCAGCTTCACCTCGTTTCGAAGCTCCCGTCATTTCCTTCCTTTCCTTCTTCGCTAATTACTAATTAATCTTGTGTGGAGTTGGGCTCACCTCTCTTCTTTTCACTTCACTCGTTCCTTGGCCCCTTTTTCAACACACTCTCCCTCGACATGTTGATCCGCAGCAGGTCGCTTCTGGCTGCTTGCTTATTCTCCCTGACTCTCTTCTTTATCTGGTTCAATAGAACGCCTGACACGTTTGATACAGAGGGTCACTACCACGGCGGGCATGTGAAAGATTCAGAATGGAAATCCGAAAATGAAGAGACTTATTTATGGAAGGCGGTGACCACTCATTATCCTGTCGCAACCTTTCGAGCGTTGCCCACCGAAGCTCCCGTCAGCTATCCCAAGGTGCAAGCTGAGTTTCCAGACCTATCGAGGAGTAGGCAGGAGATGCATAAGCAGCGTCGAGAAGCCGTCAAAGAGGTTTTTACGCGATGCTGGAACTCGTATCGAAAGAATGCATGGATGTCAGACGAACTCAGTCCCATTTCTGGTGGTCGCCGGAACCCATTTGGTGGCTGGGCGGCCACTCTTGTCGACGCTCTCGACACACTCTGGATCATGGGTATGAAAGACGAATTCGAAGACGCAGTGAAAGCCACGGAGGGTATTGACTTCACCAAGACTGAACTCAAGGAAGTCAATATATTCGAAACCACCATCCGCTATCTCGGTGGATTTCTAGCCGCCTTTGAGCTAAGTAACGATAAGCGTTTGTTGCGCAAAGCTGTTGAGGTAGGCGAAATGATCTACAAAGCTTTTGATACGCCAAACAGAATGCCCATCACACGCTGGAACTTCCAGGCAGCGCTGAAGGGCGAGAAACAAACAGCTGGCTCCGGTGTTCTTATTGCAGAAATCGGCAGCCTTAGTATGGAGCTAACCAGGCTCTCACAGCTGACTGGTGATGCCAAGTGGTTTGATGCATCGCAGCGTATCATGGAGTTGTTAGAGGCTCAGCAGGATTCAACCTATTTACCTGGTCAATGGCCCCTCGTGGCGGACGCAAAGTCTCAGATCTTCAATGGTGGAAATATTTTTACGCTGGGCGCCATGGCTGATTCGGTATATGAGTACCTGCCCAAGATGGCTGCCCTTCTTGGTGGACAGCTCTCCATGTATCAGAGCATGTACGAGAAAGCGATGGACGCGGCCCTTAAGCATAACCTATTCCGACCGATGATTCCCGCCAGTGACGATATTCTGATTTCCGGTCAGGTGCATGCCAGCAAGGCGGATGATGGTATGCATTATGAACTGGAGACTCAAGGCCAACATCTTGTATGCTTCCTGGGCGGTATGCTGGCTCTGGGTGGGCGATTATTCTCTCGCGAACAGGATGTTGAGGCTGCAGTGAGACTCACAGCTGGTTGCATCTACACGTATGAAGTGTTTCCCCATGGCATCATGCCGGAGACCTTCTATATGGTACCTTGCAAAACGAAGGACATCAACGATACTTGTGCTTGGGATGAGAACGAGTGGAAACAAGAAATCCTTGCACGAAAACATAGTAAGGGAGCCGCGACGGTGCCGGTAGAGTCGATCATTGCCAAGGACCACCTCCCCGCTGGCTTCACGGAAATACCAGACAAACGCTACATCCTACGCCCCGAGGCCATCGAGAGTGTTTTTGTCATGTACCGAGTCACAGCCCAGGAAGAATATGCCGATCATGCATGGACCATGTTCACGGCAATTGAGGATGCAACCAAGACAGAGTTGGCCAATACGGCCATCTGGGATGTGACAGTAAAGGAGGAGAAGCCTCAGGCGGCGGATTCGATGGAGTCGTTCTGGATGGGTGAGACGCTAAAGTATTTCTACTTGATATTTAGCGATCCAGAACTGATCAGCCTCGACGAGTTTGTTTTCAACACAGAGGCCCATCCACTACGGCGGTTAGTTGAGTAGGTGAATATGGCAATGATAGAAGTCTTTCTCGTATAAATTGGTAGGGCATGGCATTTTCAGAGAATTCATGGAAGGAATAGATCAATCGAGCATCATGACAGGCTAGCCGAAATGCTATGATACATGTAGGTCGATGCAATATTGAAAGGATACTTCGTGTAGAAAAAGAAATGACGAAATGTGCCTAGAATCTCAACGGTTTCTGCCGTTTCTGTCGACAAGGGTCCTGCTCTAGGCACAAGCAAAGACAAATACAATTTGTGCTGAGTCATCATAAATGCTCAGCGCAGGGCAGCATTGAAAGGGAAATCTACCACAGACTACCAACTCTCCCCACTGCACATCACAAAGCCGCACCTCGCTCAACCAGGCACCATCAACAGACTCCCTGCTTCTGGACAAGGCGGCGCGCAAACCATTCCCAACACTCGAATAATCACATTTTTTTGCGCACGAATAGGTCAGAGCATGGTTGTTGTGTCTTGATCTTTCAGCATTACGAATTTATCATTTCTACGCTCGTCCCCTAGCCATCAGAAACCGATTATCTCTAGCTGTCTACGTTGAGGTACCCAGGTACTTTTGTTCACAGGTTCTGAAGTATCGCCAACCTCAAAGCAGAGCTACGCGACTTGCCATACTTCTTCGAAGATATAAATTACCTTGACCTCTCGCCCATTGCCGTTATTGAGCGTCTGTTGCCCTGTCGAACGGCCTTATATCGATCGACAAGAGCTTGCGCTCGCATAGCTCCGCAACCGGATATCTGACGACCCGCCCAAACCTGCTCTCTCGATAAAGAAAACACATTGAAGCAGTGAATCATCAACAACGACGAAACTTTTGTCCCACAATCGAGTCCATTGCCCTGTGAACACCTAATAGGCACAAGCAACCCCAAAATCAAGTCGCCATGTCGAATCAAGCGGTCGGCAATGTTTACCAGACCATCATCGACGAGGTCATCAACAGTTCACGAGTGGATTTTGAGGAGAACGGCGTCGAAGAGTCGGTATTAGAGGAACTGCGACAGGTAAGATGATTATTCCCATGCTGCGTTGCTTGTATTGGTATAGCATTTGTTTTTATCATTCTTGGCCTGTTCTGCGCGTTCGTGGCGAGCGCCGAGATGACTGCTATCCATTGCGATGGCAAAGAAGTGCACAAAACCTGGCGACGATGCCTCTCTTTCACATCACCTTGGAACAAATCAGCCGTCAAGATCACTCTTACTTGGAACTGACAGCATTGCTGAGAAATCATAACTGCATCGTCGCCTGGGAGTTTCTTCAAGTCGATGAACAGATCCAGATAGCAAGGCTTGACTGGGACGGCATGATTTAGCTGGGGAGAACAGGTTGGATGTGGTGCGGATTACGAGAGAGGGGGAGCAAGACTGTATTATTTGGGCCTTTTTAAGTGAATGGGCCCCCTACCATAAGAACACCCCTCCCTCTTCCGCAACTGGCCGCTCGATTCCTATTGGCTATCTCCCATCATTTCTGCCTATTCTGCCTTGTCATCACGTTCCACGTTCTCACGCTCACGCTACATGACGAGCTTCACGTGCCCAATCTGGCTCGCATATCTCTCGTTCCTCTTGTGAGCCTATTGCTCATCAACGCATCTGTCACATAATATCCGCATTGCTACTGCACTTCGCCACATCTTGCCCGTTGTTGCCTGTCATCCTGCATTCACTGTCCTCTATTCTACTACGCTTGTTACAGGCCGCATTGATGCGGCCATGACCAATCTTTGCTGGTACCTGAAATGATCAATGACTAACCACTTTTATGCTTCTAGGGATGGCAAAAGAAACTAAGTCAACTGGATGTTGCCCGTTTCCCTTGGGACCCGAAGCCTGATCCCCCCCCGCCAGCTCAGCCGGCAGCTTCCGCAGGCGGAGGAGCTGCACCTACTCATGCTCAAGCTCAATTTTCTCCTCAGTTGAACGTCCCTCAGGGGCTGTCTTTACCCACAGCAGGCCAACCTCAAGATCAGAATGGCATCAAGTCAGATAACTCGCAAATCAAGACCGAGCCTTCTATCAAGCAGGAGCCTGGTGTAGGGGGTGCGCCGTATCCCAACTATAACGCAGGCGGTAGTAAGGAAACCGTAGCCGCTCAGCGGGCGGCACAGCAGTTGCAAGCTCAGTATGGCCAGCGTGCGGCCAATTCTATCAATGCTATCCACCAGGGACAACAGCCTCAGTCACAACAACAACCACAACAGCAACCAGCACTGCCACAGCAACCGTCACAACCAGGTCAACAGCCGGGTTTGACCCCGCAACAGCAACAGCAACAGCAGAACCTATACCGACAGCAGATGGCTGCCGCTACCGCTCAGCAGCAACAACAGCAGCCCGCCAACGGACAGCCCCATTTTGGAGCTGGACAGATGGATGGTGCTGGCGACGAGGATGAAGAGATGGAGGGCGTGCTAATGGAGCGATCGGCATCAGGTGACCTTCGTGAGCTGGGCCGAGTTGAGATTGACCGCATGTTTCATGAGCAGATTCTTGCCAAGGCTAAGAGCATGGAAGGCGGTGGCTTGATGTTGCCTCTCAAGGAGGCCACCCGACATCAAGGTACTTCATCATCGCGTTCCAGCAAAGGCAAGCAACCTGCAGCTTACGACGGAGGCGATGATGATGAGGATGACGAAGATGCGATCAACTCGGATCTCGACGATCCCGATGAGGACCGTGACGATGACGAGGTTGACGACGAGGGCCTTGGTCACATTATGCTCTGCATGTACGACAAGGTCCAAAGGGTCAAGAACAAGTGGTATGTGGGAATGCGAGTTGTTCAACCCAGCCAACACCCTCTTTTTGCTTCAAGCCGCGAAGACAAGAAGAATGCAGTCATCTACTTGTTTGTTTATTTGTTTGTTTGTTTACTGACACGATATGTAGGAAGTGCACGCTCAAGGATGGAGTGTTGACCGTTAACGGCAAGGAATACGTCTTCCACAAAGCTACCGGCGAATATGAATGGTAAGGTGAGGTGAACAGATCTGGATCACGTTCAGATCCGGTCATGCATGGGAGACAACCAACATCAAAACAAAGAGGGCCCTGTCCTCCCAACGTGAGCAAAAAAGAAAAAGGAATGAGAGGGGCTCCTTGAGTTGTGATGATGGAAGAAGAAATGGAACGATTCGGACCCAGGTCGCAGGATAGGTCTGTCACCAAGCATACGGCCCTTAGGCGCCACATGAACTGGCCAACACCCAAAGGTAGGCTGCGTGCAGATAGGGGGGGTTTCACAAGACGTTCGACGGCTGCACGGGTGTCATGGAGCTTTTCATCTGTTGATCGTTCAAGAACCTTTTTTCTTTCTTTTTTTCCTTCGTCTCCCCATCTTATCTCGTCATTAACTCGTCCTGTTTCCGTCATGTCCGGCCGCCCAAAAAAAAGAAGGAAAACAAAGGGCTTGACTTTATGTATTGTATCTCATGCATGCATTTTCGATACGAGGCAGAGGCCCGTAATTGCAGGTGTCGCGAGTCATTTATCTGTTGCGACTCAAATAAAACCAGTTAGAGCTTCAAATGTCGATTTTGTCCTACCATCGGCGCAGAAACCCCAATTCCGTTATGGTGCTTATGCATAACTGTCGGTGCTGGTAGGGTTGTCGTATTGTAGAGATTAAAACCCGACGCCGTAAACCCGTCTCGTGCTTATTTACTAAAGGGTAAGGGAGTCGGGCCTGCGATGAAAAGACCCTTGTTATGGTTTGATCCCAATAAGCAACGCTTTTGTGTTATTGTGACGGACCTAGCAGTACATGTAGAAAGTGGCCTGTTCCCGCCCCCTCTCCTTCAATCAATGTTTTTGTCCCTCATGGGTAAATACACCCCAGAAAATGTGAGATGACGACCGAAGGGATGGGCCAACCAACAATGGATGAGCTGGACCAACAGTCAACATGCTACAGTATAGCTCCCCCTCCCCTCCCCCCCCTGCGAAGCCAGGAAGAAGAAAAACATGGCTCGTTTATGAGTTTGACCAAAGCCCCCACA
>JABGLY010000161.1:0-45310 GCA_013623525.1 Fusarium dimerum
ATACAAACCGTTGACCGATCAAGACCCCGAGGGTACGGATGTGGTATTAATGGATCTTAAGTTGTCTTAAGTGGGGGAGACATAGCAGTGACGAACAGCGGACAACAAGTGCAGGGTAAGAGGGGGAGAAGAACAAGAAGAAAGAAAAAGAGAAAAACCCAAAGGGAGGGGGGGAAAGGGAGGATAACGGGGAATGGAAGCAAATACTAGGAATGAGGAGAATGGGTAAGGGATCGGACAAGACGGAATAATAGGACAGTAGGGCCAAAAGCCAAGGCTAAATGCTCTAGAATGGAAATTTTACTGGTTACAAAGTACCTTTTTACTGGTAAGAGAACGCACCTTTGGGCGGGTATTCTCGACAAATACAGGGGGGAATGAGCAAGATGGAGGAGGCGAGGGTAAAGATACTTGGGTCCAGTTGGTCCCAAGAAGCTGGCAGTGAGTTTAATAGACAAATCAGCCCAATAGACAAAGAGATATTAGACCTTTTCGAAGGAAGCCTGCAGAAGGAGAGGGAGTGGGCATAGTAAGACCGGATGATCCGCGTATGTTTGCCAGCAGAGGAGGCTAAGGGTAAGGGCAAGAGAAAAAAAAACTGTATGGTAACAACTACAGTGATAATGCTTGGAAGGCCAATAAGCGAGGGCCTGTGATCCGTCTATGTAAGAACTAACATATATGAGAACAAGTATGTTTTGTTCATCGAATGATCAGGTCCATGTCGACGAGTTTCAAGGTAAATTACAATCAACATGTCTATCATGGCTTGTGGGTTGAAACATCAATGCTTTTTGTTTTGAAATGCAACTCCAAAACTTCGGCCGCTAGGTTCTTGCGGCGTGGGACAGTACAGCTTCGAGTCCTCACTGCGAATTGCCATGTTTGTGGCGCACATGCTTGAGTTTTTGTTGTCATCCCGTCGTGTGGGAGCGCCAAAAATTTGTCGTATCACTATGATTTTTTTTTTACCTTTACGTGTAACTCAAGTATAAACAAGAAAGAAGAAGAAAAAAACCGTCAAACCATAATAGAGGGGCGCTCCAATGGTGGGGAAAAGAACCATTTCCGTTTCAATGCAATTCGAGGAAGCATTATTTCTGTCAAACAGTTACTTTTTTTTTTCACGTGGATTACCCATCATATGATAACAGGCTTTGCTCCGTCACCACAAGGGAGCGAAAGGAAACGAGGGCCATCTGGTAGCTCGTTGGGTTTGAGTTCCGCTCACCCCTCTGGAAAGGATGTAGGTTGCGGTCCAGCCCATTGTGATTAAACACTGATGCAACCGCGCTCAATGAGATAAAGGTTTATGCCAGACAGGAGATGCAAATCATTCCTGGCAATGTCATGATTTTATTACCATGGAGTTAGTCATGTTTGACATACACAAAACGTGGGACAGTAGCGGCTGAGTCGTTTAAGATGAAGACTAGCATAATAATTTACCAGTAGTAGCAGAGCGATGGTGGCTGTAATTGTGACAATCATTGACTTTCTGTCAGAGCAGCCTACACCATCTCAGCTCCGTAGTGTCCGCTTAGTCTTTCAATGAGTTCTTAACTATCGTGGCCCATCACGAACATGTTTCATCTTGTTCCCATTGGGTGGGAGGTCGAAACTCAGGAAGACCTTGCAGGGAGTTGATTGCGAGATGGGAAAGATATGAGGAGCTACAGTACGTAGCAGATGGATCCGGACAAGGCAGAAGAGGGGTTCGGGCAAGATGGCAGATTCAGAATAATAGAACTACGTAGTAATTAGGTATGTATGTTAATTTTGAGTTTGGGTGAGATCACGTTATGTTTTTTTTCTATTTGCTCCTCATCTTGATGTGTACATTAGACATGCATCCTGTCACAACATCCCAGCTCATGGTCCTTTTGTTTTCGGTTTCTCACCAGCAGTAGCAAGAAGGAGGAAAACTCTATGGTAGCGTTTTCACCGAACCCTCCTCTACTTCGGAGGATCAACCTTGCTCAATTGTTTGCGCTCTAATGTCACTGATCTTACCAAGGGTGGATTCGCAAAGTGGAAGAAGACTCAGGAAGAAACAAAAATAAACACCAGACGAAACCCCCTAGTTCTGTTTGGGCAAAAGAAAGAACTTATCCGAGGTGGCTAGTCGGGCCCAGCCTCTGTTAACCCCCGAGTACGAGATGATTAAAATTTACGAGGCTTATCGAACCGGTGCTATTGACAGCTATCAAGCTTCTATCAAGGCTAACGGTGAAAAAAGAACCCATCACGCGGGATCTTGGACCAGGATAAGTGCAGAAAAGGAACAATTCCATGACCGGGGGCCCTGCGGCTTTCGAGATGGGACGTTGCAAGAAGCTCAGG
This sequence comes from Fusarium dimerum, assembly GCA_013623525.1. Taxonomy (NCBI): domain Eukaryota; kingdom Fungi; phylum Ascomycota; class Sordariomycetes; order Hypocreales; family Nectriaceae; genus Fusarium; species Fusarium dimerum. The sequence continues at coordinate 2,344 of JABGLY010000161.1, forward strand.
TTCAACTATTCGGCACTTGACGCCCGCAAACAAATTCGACGCTGTGCTTTCTTCTCCTTCGTTCTGACGCCTGTGGGTGGACTATTTGCACTAATTCTTCCAAGGTTTGACATCGCTTAGAAAATTTACCTTGGTAATAAACAGAAATAGGATCTTCCGGTTTTGCCCAGACTTTCTTTTTTTTTTTCTTCCCTCTTAAAGGAAAGCCATCATTTCTTTGTTCCAGTTACCATAAGGCAGTCATAATTTGCCACTGGGGTGGAACCACCGGTTCGCGAACGATGCCAGGCACAAAAGCCAGATCTTCAGGGCCAAACCACGCACAGGGTAAGCGTTAGGAGAAGAAACAAGGCGAAGGGGGGAAGATAGTGTGCAAATGTGGCAGACTTTCTTTTTTTCTCTTTTCTTCTTCTCCCACCCTTCCTCCTCCCACCAAAGTGAACAAAGAAAAGGATGGCATAAAGAAGAAGACGCTAGTTACTTGTGGGGTTACTTGACCCGTTTGCGAAATTGGCGCTGTCAACGGCGTATGGAGCCGTTCAACGCCGCGTCCTCCGCCAAAGACCAAGTATGATAGTGAAGAGGACATGACCTCAGTCTGACACGGCAATACATTTGCCTTTTTGTACTTGTCATCAGCGACGGGCCTAAGTCGCTTCGTCGAAAATTATAATCGTGATATTTGTTTTCGAGCATTGAAGCTCCAATGTGGATAAACAAATGATGAATACATCCGAGGAATGCTTTTCTCAGGTACAGCAAGTGGTTTTCCAGACGGTTGAGATTCAAGGAGAAAGCGCTTTGATAAAGGTTACCGAGATTGGGTGCAAATTCGACATGTTCTTCCTTGCTCGCTCATGCTCCTGCCCTCCAATTCCGCCAATCTGGGTGTGATGGAGGTTTTCATCCAATAGGAGCCGCTTTCCTTTTTTTTTCCTTTTTTTTTTCTTCCTAGGCAGGTTGGTAGGCAAGTTGTGAGCCTCTCTGTCCCATTTGTCACCATATCAAGGTACCTAACTTATCCACCCAATGTTGGCACCCCCCTGCAAACTGTTTCTGCTAAACAACCAAATCTCGCATCATCCAGCCTCATCAATGAATAATTGATCGAGATATGATTGCCATTACGGCGAGGCCGTGTCATTGACAGCCAACAAATTCACTTCTTTCATACCCCGGTAAACTCAACGCTACATAACACCCGTCGCCTCTTACTAAATCTTGACAGAACAGATTGTTCTGAATCAATTTCATCTACTTCGCCAGGTCCGACAAGCACGTTTCCAAGCTTCAACTATGTACACTACTGAGAGCGCCGAAAAGACCAACTGTCGAGCTCCAATGGGGAGGCACATGCATGCTGCCGTTTAGCAGGTTATCTACCATGCTTGATCTACTTGAATTATGAGTTAGGCGGTGTATCCCAACCTGTAGTACATTCGCATGTCCGATCCTCGGTTGATACGTTAATGCCCACAACAGGTATTGTTCGAGGCGCCACCTGCTGGACAGCTTGTCCGTGGCTGAGAAGAGGCTCTGGAGCTTAATCCTGGTCAATGCATGAGATGGGAAGCCCCAATACAACCCTGAGGCACTAGGAAGCTCTGGTCTGAACGAGCTCAAGGATTTGGCTGGTGAGAAGCATCGTGTTGGGGGCCACATATGGTAAATTTAGATACGACCAAAAGTTGCTGTACCCTTCCGGCTCGTTTACCCCAGGCGGTGATCTCCTCGCCCAAACAGCGAAATCCCAACACCCCAGACAGCGAGAGAAAGTAACAGCGATATGACGTGGCATTGTTCCGGCCTTCTGGACCATCGCAGATGCAGTCTGAAACGCATGACTTACAGGAGCCAATTTGAGCAGCGTGCATCCCTCATCGTCACAAGGTGAAGGGTTCAAGGGACATTCATCAACAAGAGGTGCGGATTGAGGTTGCGGTGCATCGAGCACATGTCATAGCTTGCCATGCAATGGCAGACAAAAGACGTACGGGTTACTAGCCGGAAGGCCCTGGATCCTTTTTTTTTCTCACTCGAAGTTTTTTCCCTCTCCTTCCGGCTTCAGATGCTGCTCCCCGGGACACCGTCTCCCTCCTATTATGCCCCACCCCTTTTCTCGGGCTTGGCTCAACGGTGTAAAATGGGAGTGTGCCAGAGAGAATGCCATTGCCATGCTAGATCAACAGAAAGACTCGAGGGGTGTGGCCCTACACTTTCTGAAACCGTGTGGGGAAGAAGCCAATCCACATCCCCCGAACCAGATGGACGGATTAAACATCGTCATGGGCAAAAAATACTTCTGCATCGCTATACCCTGCCTAGCTTCCCAAGAATCACAGCACGCGGATTCCAGGTTTTCGTCGTCGCGTCTATTGTACTGCCATCACAGCTTGCCAGCACATCATTTTTTGCTTGCATAATAGTACTGGCGCAGCTGGAGGCAGGGTTTGTTCATCACTGAAACAAACGCCTTTGCTAACCAACAACTGGAATGAGATCATTCGACCCGACGATCTTGAAGTAATGATTTCCTGGAGCATTTGAGAGGGGAAAAGGGCACAATAACGTTGTGCAGGGGCAACGTTGGGTTGGCTTGGGTTACTGGCGTGTCTTTATCAATGCCACAGCCATCCAGTCTTTTGGGCTGGCCTCGAAGACTGATGGGCTAAGAGCCATGTAACCCTGGTGCATCCACTCATCTCCCAAGTCTCCGCTGTCTGGCTATGAGATTTGAGGGAAGCGATGGGCAGCTACTACCTGATGCGTTGGCGGGTGACAAAAAACAAGTGAAATACGAAGCACCCTTTCCCTCTTATTTCCAGTAGTATGGAGATCAATGGGTTGGTTTTCTGTCCCCCAGGTGCCAGCCAACTTAGGAAACAGCAGTACCACAACAAATCACCCTGTTATCATCAACAATCACTGCGAGAGGGGAAGTTTGGAAAGCCATGCACGACCAGAAGGTTTCTTGCAGGCGTGCGGCAGACCTTGTCCATCTGTCGTACCTTGGTGCATCAACCTATCACTGGGAGTTTATCCCTAGTATGTTATGCAGTGATTATGATCGCCTGATCTCTCCTGCGATCTACCAAAGTGCGTGCTCAACGACATAGTGGTCTGCGGGGTTCTGAAAGAGTTATTGAACATAAGAAACACGAAAGCTCGTTTATCTGTACACCGACATTTGACCATTAACATGATATGGCCATGCTGAACCAGCTGTATCTCACAAGACCCGACAAGCAAGCTTGGAAAGCTAAACTGATTAGCTGGTACACGAAGGCCAGCATACTGTGGAAGGATCCAAAGGGGGGCATTGGGAAGATGGAGATGTCACCACATGGCAAGTTATGAGCACAGCAACACTGAGAACTGGAAGGATTTGCCCAGCCAGTGACTCGACGCAACAGTTTACGAGAAAGACTAATAAACGTCCTTCAAGGGCCAGAACGGAATTGGGCACACAATGAGGAGGGGGAAACGTGCTGTAGGAGTGACACCAGCATGCTGGACCAGCCAGGCCCCCCCTGGCTTCTCTAATTCGACAATCTCGGGGACAGCTCTTGTACGTTGTGGCAGTGACGTCAAGCAGCTTCTGATAAGCCAATCGGCTTAGACATGCAACAATACCGATGTCCGATTCTTTAGAGGGATTCTAAAAAGGGGCCATTCTGAGACATGGGTCCGGGGTGGGTTTCCCCTGATGCTTTATAGTGCGGTGTGATAAACTTGTCAATATTCAGTGTGTGCTTGAATAGGGCTGAATGGACAGGTTTCTTGATGTCTCGGGACGGCGCTTCAGGGCACATCAGGTCATTTCGCTTCTCAAGCTCGTCCTGGCGTTGCAATGAAGCACACCATGACATTGCTACTCTGAAGACCCTCATTTAGAGATGCAGAGCAATGGTGATGTGTCGGTTCTGTTTACAAGCGGTATGGGTTGGCTCTTCTCAGCGCCTAGGCATAGTGGGCCAACGAAGTTGCCTGGGTTCAATCTATGAACAGTAAGTATGACAGGCCAAAGCTTATGGATTTATTCCGAATGCTCCAGCCCTGAAGAAAATCATGTTTCGTTTCCCAATCAACAGAATTGGAAGCGGGATTTCGATAGGATAGCGGTCTGTCCTATCAGGAGCATAGCAAGCGACGTCACGCGGGACCCTTATCACACTGGAATGTGAGAGTATGCGAAGATCACCACTGAAAGGGTTTTGCCGAGCCCATCAAGCATAGAAGATGAAGCGACAGAGAAGGCGTCGATGATGATGCGGTGAGATCTGTACAATACGAGAATCAACGCTGACACATCCAATGACCCCCCGACAATAATGTTGACCTACGATCCTCTTCGTGTGTGTGTGTGTTTTTTTTTTTTTTTTTTACACCATTCCAGACCGGTGGAGGCGCAATTACCATGGAGAACATATTAGCACAGAACCTATCCTTCGTCTCCCTTCATTCCCCAGTCGGAGGAGAGGGTAGCGTCTCGGCCGCATCGGCCATTTCCCAAATAGTGGTTTCTGCACCTATTCCTGACCTTGCAGATGGCGCGTGGGGATTTAGGGGGGATGGATACTTGAGTACGAGATACTGGCAATCTTGTAACTGGTAATTATTGTGGTATTGGACAGAATCAGATGAACGAGAGTGGGGGACATTAACCAGCCTTATCTGGGAGACTTGATGTCCCCCTAAATCGTCATTGCACATCTGCAATCTTGAAAGCAGTTGGTTTTCTGAGTACTTTTCACGTCAAGAGTAGGGACCATTTCAACCAGGCAAAGGGTTTATTCTTGCTGACGTCTGCCACGGCATGCAATTGCGAGACTAGTCGGGTCTCTTCCGGTGCATGCTACATACGCGGTATTATTACTACGGATAATGGGATATGGGATGCCTCCCGGATCGCAAGGTTAGGAACGGTTGCCAAGAAAAAAAATGAGGAACTCGAATGGATGGATGCGGTCCCTCGTCATGGCTTGTTCGTCACTTGAGGGAAATACGATCAGAAATGCGGCGGGAAAGCAAGAGGTTAGGTTAAGAGAGAGAGATGCCGACTATGCCGTACCAAGACTTGGGACAAACGAGTTGCGACCCCCCCTCCCCAATTTCAGCAACACGGATGGGCTGAGTCCACGTGCTCTCGCCCAAAAGAAGTAGACCGAAGTGATCGACCCCCTTGAAAGGGGAGCGCAACCAACCAGATGAGGGCCAAGCCAAACTACGGGCATTCACAAATGCACAAATGGGCGGTTTGAGCCAGGGTTTCTCTATCGAGAAGGAGGAGAGAAGACGGAACGAAGAAGAAAGGGCGAATCGAAGGAAACGGGGACCATGACGGCGACAAAAAAGAAAAGCAATCAACCTCCTCCTCGTTTACCAACAAACCCTCTCCTATCCCCTTTGTTTGTCGAAGGCCAAGGGAGGCCACGCATGTCCGCTGTTTCAATCTCGACTTACAGCCTATCGCGTCATAGCCAGGCGAGCACCTGACGTGCTGCAGCCCATGCAATGCCATGCCAGCGGGAAGTGGCACGGTGCTTTTGCTTTTGCCTTTGCTTTTGAGCCCATTACCCTGCCCTATCCTGCTTGACCTTTTGGGTGCGTTGAGTTGAATGGCCTGTACGCTGTACTGCGGTGTACAATTGAGATTAGTGCTCCAAGTTACACACACTCACAGGAGACAGGAGGTCCTTCAATACAACAACCAAGCCTAGGCAGCTTCTCCCTGAATGGTTATTCTGCCTCGCGTTGTTTTACTAACACAGTAATCACCAACTGTGCTTACATGGTAACGTGGCCAAGGGCCCAGACCATCGACTACGTATGTTGATTGCTTCATCATCACGACCTTGCTTCATCCGTCGCCAGTGCTCCATGACGAGGGATGGCTTATTGACAAACCTGGTTATACGACACACCCATCGTCGTTTCTAAGCAACACTCATGCTTGCTGAGCAAGTCTTGTCTTATTCTACTTTACACTGCATCGCATTCCTTGCGCCAACTGCTTCCAGTCATTTGTTGGATCACGTCTTTTTTTTTTCCTTCTCTCCCATAGTCAACCTATCAATCAAGCGTTCACAATGTCTCTTTCTACTCCCACCCTACGAACTTCCAATGCTAATGCTACCCAACCTTCGTCCACGCTCGATCCTCGCCCCGCATTGTGCGCGACAGAATGCTACTCTATGTACCTCTCAGTTTCCAGTCGATCCTTGTCGGGTAATCCTGATCTGGCCGTACCCCAGGCGCCGGCAAAGCATTAGATGGGAACTGCATTACCCTGGGAGCAGACTTCCTTCTCATGCCTAACACAGCCTGTCTCGCCATGTGAACTGCGCCTGACTGCAGAGCTGGGTTGCTATAAGTGGCATGTTTGATACAGCACGAGCTGCGCCCGGTTACTAAGCACTAAATTGCAGATGTTGTGTATTGGGCGGAATACATACGATGGGTGCTATCAACATACATGTGTACATGCATGCATCCTTACATGAGCATGCATGTATGGAACTACCGTTGAAGTTGCAGAGCACACGCATCTGCTTCAAGTCGGTCGTACCAAGCCAGAACTGATCATGTGGGCAGTTATGAGCTCTCCTTTTTGAGGCATTTCTCTTGATACCCATGAAGGCGCACGAATGGAGTATGAAGGATTTCCGATGGCCTGCAGCCACCTGTGCCTTGTTGATACCTATTTTAGGTCTTTTTTCACGCCTGCACCTGTCACGCGTGGTAGAGGGCATGATAAGATGCCTATTGAGATCCTGCCCTGGTCGTATCATGGACGTAATGTAAAGACCTTTCGCCCAAAAGATAGCAGGAATATATGGTTAACGCATCGAGCCAAGCCGGCACATCTATCCAGGGTAGATCTTGATGGATTGTGTGGTCTTGTCAGGTTCCATGAATACGAACGAGGCTGATGAGATTGGTGCTAATTATATCAACTCGAGTTCGCACTCAAGTCTGATGGAGTCGCGGCCGCCTCGATGCTAGACCGCTTTCACAGTGAGCCGAGTTTTAACTGTCCGAAATACGAGTTGCTCCCAGCAGTCTTGATTGTTCATGATGGGCAAAGCACCGGCCCCCTTGGATCGTCGAGGATACATGACCAGCGAGCCCATGCTTTTTTTCCCCTCCCAAACAAAGAAGAAAGACTGGATCAAGAGTTTGGAGCCTTGTTCATTCATAATATTAGCGGAAGCTGGCCCGAATAGACCCAAAGGACCTCATGAAGGCTTGAGAGTAGTCTATGTCAAACAAGAGACCCCTGAAAAGGATCCCTTTTGGACCCTTGACTTCTTCCCCTGTCATGGCTCGGACGCTCGGACCTTGGGGTCCTTCTGAATATGATGTGGGGAGATGAATCAGAAACACCGACAAAAGTTAGGGGTTCGAGGTCGAGCGTAGGTTTTGACATGTTGCCAGTGTCTTGTTGGTCATAACGCAGGTCGGCGATTCAGTTGAGAAGCAGGATATGGATTATGGAGTATGGCGCAAGGGGGGGCCAAAAGGTTCTAGCGGACAATGGAAGCAAGCCGTACAATTTCTTTGGGTAAAGGGGGTGAGGATGACGGGTTGGCTAGAGATGCTGGCGTCTGCTAGCGTCCGTAACGGACGGATGGATTTTGGGGGGAAATGAAGGGTAATCTGGACCGACTTTCATGATGATTATGGTGATGATGATGATGAGTAGGCAGAGTACGAGTAAGTGGGCTCAGCTTTCTGGTGGGATTCGAGGCGTGTGGATGTTGAATGAAGCTACCGTGACGTGACGTGACATGACATGACATGGCATGCTCGGGACACAGGATTGCAAAGTACATGCCTGTCTGCTCTGTATTTGTTGTCTTTTCTGGTCATTAATCGCATGTAAGCACTGCATTTGCTCAAGGCCAGTGCCAACGCATATCCCTATCTCGAGACCCAGACGCAATCTAGAGAGAACCACCCGTGATCTCTCGTAAGCCAGGCCAGGACATGGATCATCACATCCCTTCTTGTCGGGGCTCGAAAGAGCCTGCCACACACACACACACATCTTTCTCATTGAGCCTTTACGATTGATGATAGGAATGGCATGTTTGTTGCCTCATGTGTCTGGCTTTTGTTGGAAATAGATTCACAACAATGTTTCTACCAACTTACTGTACCTTACTGGGCCAGGTTTGGATCCATTGGAGAAGTTTTTGGATTCTCATAGCCCCCCAAAAGAACAGCCACTGTCGATCATTCCCCCGCAATCGCCTGGGGTAGGTACAGGAAGAGAGTAATGTTGTTTTTTATTAATCTATGGATTATTATTTTTTTTTTTATTTCTCCTTTCTTTTTGCGGCCGTTCGACAGAGTGTTGTTAGTAAGTCAATTTTTATGAGATCCCCTCAACTTACTCAACTGAGACTGACATAATAGGCAGCATAAAACTGACCAGTCATCATCGTCTGTTTTGGTGACTGTCATGATAAACGTATGGTTGGGTGCCTGGCGAACTGATTAATCTCCCCCGCGCGCAAATGAATTCATGTCGTGACACATACATCACCATTGGGACTTCATCATGTTTCGTATATCAGATCTCACACCCAACAAAGGCTGACAATGGAGGAATTCTCTCGCTCACCTCGGTTATTCGGGAGCTCCTTAATGGGAGTGAGTTTCTTTGACCTGTCAAACCGGGTGATTGATCGCTCTTTCGTTCAAGGGTAGGGTTGACCATTCATTGCGACTTCAAACCACCATCATGGTTGAGCTCATGGCCAAAAACAATGACCTGCTTGGGCTTATCTTCATTTCGACGTCCCCTGTCGAGGAAAAGGGGAAAGGGTAGGAGGAAAACAAAAAAGAAAAAACGACCCGTCACGCTTCACAAATCGCAATTCTTGTTGTGTCACTTGACAAGCAAGCCCTACTTTTTTTTTCTTCTTCTTTTCTCTTCCTCTTCTTGTTGGGATGTATCCTATTATATCCCCCCTCCCCCCTTTATCTGAATGATGCCGCCATTGAAACCCCAGAAACAACAGCACAGGATATGCGTTGTTCCTGCAAGGTCACTCACTCAGCCTTGCTGACTGTTTTTCTTTGGCTCGCATGTGCATCATCAACCTAGGCCAGGTTATCAGAGGTATAGTAAGTACAAAGGAGGCTGGTCTCGTTCTGCTGTCGTTTTGTGACAGAAAATTGGAGGATAGAAAGAGGTCAGCTGAAGCTGCGCCGTCCATTATTATTTCTCTTGTTCGCAGTCGGGTGCAAGATTGGGATTGGACCTGGAGTTGTGCTTTTGGCTGCCTTGCATTCTGGTTCGCATCGTTGGCTTGCATAATGTTGTTGCATTTTCTATCGTTGTCGTCTTTTTGGTTGGTCAGCCCCCCTTTTTTTTTTTTCGCCATCACATACACACACACACACACACCGTGTCTCTGACTACTCGCCTTGTTGTTGTTGTTGTTGTTGTCGTTGTTGAATATGCCATACCATACTCCCTACTAATGGCTCATCAGGAAAGGAACAACATACAGCAAGCAACAACATGAACTAACCCCCACTGATCTTACCAGAAACTGATGTCGATGACTGCAACAACAGAGTCTAGGTTCGACTTATGCTCTTTTCAGGATGATATGATGGCTCGGGCCGGTCCCACGTGTAGTCTTGCAGATTGACTGGTCACATTTTTTCTCTTTCTCCTCCAATGTCTATCTGTTTGTTCTCTACATTACCCGTACATCTATCTACTTGTTCGAGATGTAATCATCTGGCAGTGAAGTGATCTTTTCTGTCATTACCCGTTACGGTAACATATCTGTTTTGTCAAAGCTGACCAAGTTGGGGAGCTTACAGAAATTCCTTGGGTGGATGATATCTGAGCTGTCGTGTATCAAAACACAAAAGACGCCGCCTATTCTATTTGTTTCTTATCATGGCTTAATATTGACCAGCCTATTTCATATCGTTTCTCGTCTATCGTCTCTCACAATTCCATGTGAAAATGCCATCACCGTTCAGCTAGCCATCTCCTTTCTCTTCTCACATCGTCACCTGGGCGGCGAACGCAATGCAAAAACCATGGAGTCATCACACCTCGGAAGGGGGGAAAAAGCAAAAAGTCGAGAGGACTTGAGCCCGTATCACACACTCGTACTGTACTCTATACTTGACAAGTTCCGACTTGACCGTGTATCCTCTGCAGAGACGATACGTTATGCCCGCTTCGACCTTTTTACTCTGTTCACACTCACACTCATTCTCACACTTGCACTCACTCTCTTGGAAAGTAATCGATACTTGGGGGATGCATCAGATTTGGGGGGGTGTGTACTGCCACGTCAATGAGTCTAACAGAGGTCATTTGTCCCTACTAGCGTTACAGACAACAAACACAAGTCAATTCAAGTCCACTAACTTGGTAAATTCACTTGTCTTTTTTTCTTTTTTTTTTTTTCTCTCTGCCTTTCTCACCCTAACGTACTTCTCCATCTTGGATATTTTATTTTTACTTTCTGCATACGGCGTTTCTTCTAGATTAACGTTGTCTCATTATTCAAAGAATAAAAAAAAAGCCAAATCGGCTCCGTTGCGGTTTAAAATAACTCCAAAACTTGAGACAACCCGCGAATAGCTTCACATAAAAAAATAAACCTCCCCGCCCCCTTGCTCATTTTAAACCCAGCCGCATCCCCTTCTATGTATAGTATTATTAGTGTAGCAAAACCCACTCAGTTGAATACACATGTCAGTAAATCTGGGCATTTGATTAATCTCCAACAATAAAGCAATATGGGAATGGGTGCCGTCACGCCATTGCTTGCATGTTTCTCCGGTCACGTTTTTTTTTTTTTTGGTCAATCTATCAGAGGTCAAAACGTTTGATGCGCATCTGGCATAGATGGATGGCCCAGGGAGCCTCCTTGACCTCCTTGACAGGAAGGGACACACGGCACTTGGGGCTGGAGAAAAACATGAGCGCTGTTATTGAACAACACACACTCTGTTGGTTCCAGAAAGTCGGTCACGGTTGCGGGGGTGGACCACGTTCAAGATACTTGGGGATAGAGCATTGTAGCTAGTTTCAAGGATCTACCATAACTATGATTCCTGGTGGACATGAATGGGAATGCAAAGTCCTGCTCCTGTAGGATGTGGCGAAGCCCGCTTGAGCCATTGACAGACCGAGGCTGGGAAACTGTCTCTCCCACTCCCACAGTACCGGTGTAAGGCATGAGGAAGCATGGATATCCCGGGCTCGCGCGGAACTTTCGGAGCACGGACGTCATCGGGGACCCAATCCCGGGTGGTCCTTTCGAGGGCCTTATGAGACGGGGCATCCGGCCCTGAGATTTGACGGATGAGTCCCCGTCGTCGTCAGGCTCAGACCGCCGTCCATGTCTTGGCTCGAGCAAAGGATGGATCCTAGAGGGCTTCGTTTCAAGGGGCACGAGCTGTTTCTGTATTTTGAGGTTGAGAGAATGGGCCACACGACAGCACGGATGGTGGACTATATCCTTCGTCCCTATTCTTGAAGGATCAAGAGACACTAAGTCCTAGTCCCCTTTTCAAAAGGACCTCGACACGGTTCAGGCACGGAAACTTCCATACGGCGGAATTGGTGGCAGGATTTTGTAGAGTTGCCATGTCCAAAAGATGTCCAGGTAGATAGACCCGTGTGGATAGTCAACTTGGTCCCTGTATCACCTTGATGAGATGGAACTTGTGTCACCCTGTGAATGGGCAACATCTGTCTCTCCCAGATCTGTTGGCCACCTTGCGCCGGTAGGCGAATAACGAGCAAAGACCGACACAATCACGTCCCGTAAACATCCACCCATCAGTGCCTAAGAAGTCGTCTATTTGATTCAACAATGCAACATCCACCACGAAAGGGCCTGTTTGGCAGTTCTGCCACCTAGGTGGAATGTGTTGGCACCAACAGAATTCTCTCAAGCAGTGCTACTATCTTTAACATGCTGGTGCACATGTCGTGTCTTCCACTAAAGGTACGTGATCGAAGCCGTGGCTATCCGCGTTGTCGGACATTAGCCTTCATCGTCGACATGCTGCTGCGCACCTGTAAGCATTGGAGCATGTTGATCGATTTGCTCTCGGGCTGAGCTATTCTGTATTGTGTCTCCTTCGCCAAGAGGCAGACTGATCAAGTAACCAACACTTTCCTAGACCTCTGATACAGTAATTTCGTGCGAATGAAAGTAACATTCGTTGTCTCTGTTATCTGTTCCACTTCTGGGGCGTGTGTATATATCACCTTGTCGGTATATCAGCTCCCTTAATCTGACATTGTGTCAGCTTCATGCAACCGCCGGTTACTTGCAGACCTGTCGTGAGGTACACACGATCACGTAGCTAGCCCAGGCAGCTCACCTCTCCCGATATCATTGTGCTAGGCAACCGTCCGTCATTCATGTTATCCAATCATGGAGCAATGGCGCGGTAACTTTCCTCACCGAGTTCATCTACGCCCTGCTGCTGTACGACTCTCTCAGCTCGGTAATCAGGCGTGTCGCGTAAGGGGCCATTCCACCGTCAAGTGCACATGGGGGCTTCATCTTACTTGTTTCTGTGGCGCTTGGCTGCCTTTCCAATTGTCTCAGTTGCCTGGCTGCACATATCCGTGTCGGTAAACCCCAGGTCGATAAGTTGTATGATATGATGTCTCAGCGAGACGGAGAGAACGAGGTCGCGGTGATGGGTTACAGCGAGGAACCACAGGACGAGGTGGTGGTATTGATGCGTTGGTGTACTGACACAGTATCTGCTATAACTAGGAACAAATTACATGACGCTTCGGGATTCAGGGGCTTGCAAGAAGTAAGATAAGTGTTTTTGCAACTTTCGACAAAGAGCAATGTAATGGAATGAAAATTCGGCGTGTGCAATAAAAGTTGAGTACCAGTTAAGCCTAGGCTAACAGTCAAATCGTTCTTGTGAGATTGTAGGGTCAAGCGTCGTGTCGTGTTTGTCATCTGGCGAAACGAGTGATGGCGTGTAGGGTAAGTGAGATTTTGACACAGGTTGAGAGGCACAGATATCGGAATTATTAACCTGCTTTCAATCCATCGTTTTAGCGAATTCTCAGAAGAAACAATGCCCGGCCATGTAGATGGGCTATTCCTTCCAATGAGAGCTTTTCTTGAATTTGATGCACCATTGTTGAAACACTGAACGACAGGAAATGAGTCTGATACCAAACGCTTGTCCTCATGCCAAGGAGAATATGTGTCTATTATGGTTATAATTCAAGCGTCTAGTTCGTAGAAGTGGTGTTGATATCACAAGAGGTTTGCTTTATGTCGATCGCATCATCCGAGGCATCAAGCCAGAGGCGTAGGCTTTGACTGAATCTCCCGAATCGTCTCCCTCGTTCTCGCATTGGCCTCAAAACTTGCCTCGATGAGATCAACCACCTCACCGACACTGAAGTATAAACTTAGCTCACTCTCACACCAGAGGAACCGGACTTCGTTCAGATTGCTTTGGAGAACCTCGCTCAGATATTTGAGTCTTAGCCAACTCGGCGCGTACTGCGCTGTCTGCGGAACCTCGTCTTCCATCCCGGAAGCCGTCTTGGCCAGCCTGCTTGGAAGGAAGAGATCATCGAGTTCTGTGGCCGTAGCGATAAGCTTGGCAATGTTGTATGCTTCATCTTGACCAATCGATGGCATTTCAAGAACGTCAGTAATGAGCTTCGTTGCCAGCGCATCCGCGAGCGAGCCAATCGCTTGTGACCACACTGAACGAGCGAGAATCGGCTCCCAAATGGCAGCCATCGTGCGGATGCGAGCCGTTCCAGAATCAATGCAAGCCTCAGTCTCATCCTGCTGCATCAAGCTCTGAGCACCGCCCAGGAGATCACGTAGAACTGTCTTTTGTATGTTCATCTCATTGGCGTAGCTGCGGTTCGCAAAGCTCTGCAAGCTCTTTATGTCGTTCTCGAGACGAAGCATGTTCCGTGCACGAGGAGTTAGATCACTTCGCTTCTTCCACTCCTCGGAAAAATTAGAGAGCTGTTCGGACAGATACATAGCATCGTTGTACAGGAACCTGTCAAAGTAAGAACGTGTATACCAACTATTGTAATAACCTGTTGACTTTGGGACTCACATGTTGCCACCCTCGCTGAGGGAGTAGTAATAGGGTGAAATGGCTCTGAACAAGGCCAATGCAAACGTCGGGAGTTGGTAAAGTCCTGGCGCCGTGGCTGCAATGTCCGAATATTCGACATCGTCTCGTGTGAGGACAGCACCGTCTTCTAGGATCGCAAAAATAAGTTCAAGAACAGGTTCGGGCATAGATGTGATGCTGTAGGTTTCGCGGAGGACGAGCTCTCTGGTTTCCTGATTTGGTCCAGAGCGCTTAACTTGTGGCTCTGGTTCTTTGGTCGTATCCTCATCACCCCATCCCCACGCCGCAGCGCTGTCGTCGTCTTGGTCGTCAAGTTTCCCATGCTCCTCGTCTTTAGAATTGGATTGACCACTAGTGTCATCATCGTCCCAACCCCATGCATCCGCTCCATCATCGTCGTCAGATTTCGTCGAACTCTGGCCTTTGGGTTTAGGCTGTGGCTTGGACTCTGGCTTGCTGTTATCATCCTCATCCCACGCATCGCCCCAATCGTCGCCCCAATCATTAGCTTCAGCATTCCCTGCTGCGCCAGGAGTATTGGTAATTTCCCTGCCCTCTGCAAACGATACCATCTGCTTCTCAATCTTTTCAACCTGTTTTGGTGCACCGATACCACTCGACAGCTTTGTCCGGACAGAATCAAGAGTTGTTTCCCGGCACTTAGCTAACCAGATAGAAGGCGCATTCTTGACCCATTCCTTGAGCTCGTCAAATCCAGTGTAGCCGCGGTCATCGAGCGTTTCGCTGAACTCTCTTGCTTTTTTGGTCATGGCCTGAAATTTATCCATCTCCTTCAAGGATGGCGGTACAGCGGTATTGAGCCAGTTGTTAATGAGTCTGGGAATGATATCGGCCATCATGAAATTACCGAGATGAGGAAGTAGGTCTGAAGGAAGCCTCGCTGATAGGAAAGTTAAAATAGTCTCCAAATCAGAGAGGACCGCTTCGACAGAGCGTGGAGCCTGTCCTGATAGTTGTAGTACTTCCCCCTGGTCATCTAGACTGGGCAGATCTTCGCTTGAAGAATTCATGCGAGGAGAAACAATCGCGGCATCAATGTTGCGCCACAACTGCTCCATACGTTCATCAACCTCTTTGAAGGCTCGGAGACCAGTCACAGTGTCCAGAAGTTTCATCTGCTCGTCTAATTGGACGGATTATCAGTAACAACAAGATACAAGGAGGAGAGGCTGGCCTACCGTCTATGGTGTCATAGATTGCAACACGGCGTGACCCGATATCGATTTGAATCAAGGCCTTCCATACATGGTCAAAGACCTCATGAACGGCAGATTTGAGCTCTGAACTCCGCAAGTTCAAGAGCTTCATGACACGACAAGATTTGCTGATGCCGATCTCATCAACCAGGGCCCAAGATTCTAAATCAATCGTTAGACACACTCAGTGGATTAGGTTGAGGGAAAGTACTCACGCTCGAGGAGACGTAATGAGTCAAGGATACGCCTCTCATTCTTAGCAGCCTCGACCTCTCCGAGAAGGTTATTGACACGCTGTATTCTTTGCAAAACACTGTAAAGCTGCTGGCTGTACTGTACTTCACGATTTAGGAATTCAGCCTTCTCTTCCGCATCTTGGATCGCCTCGCCTGATAAATCTGGAGCTTCAGATTGTCGAACGATGTCGTTTGCCATAGTCTTTGAACGAATAATATCTTCTTGCAATGCTTTCGAGTTTCGAACCCAAGAGCTGACATCCTCCTTCGTTTCCTCTTCGATAACATGAATTTCAGCCTAGCGAAGTGGTAAGTATATAGAACATGAGCATTTCTACCAGTCATGTGTACCTCGAGCTGCTGCTTGGCCCTGTCTAGAGCTTCAATTGCAGGTTGCAGGTTGGTCTCTGAAACTGGAGGGAGACTGGATATATCGTCGGGGAAGCGACCTTCTAGTGAGAAGGCCAAGAGGGCATCACTGAGCTGCCTCGGCGGGCCCTCTGTTACTGTGGCCATTGCGTGTCAAGATTCGAGTTTAGAGGTGACCGGTGACGTTGGCTCTAGACCACTATGCGAATTTATGGTAAGGTTTGCCAATTTTACGAGAGAAAGTTCGGTTCGTATCGAGGTGGGTGTCGATGCCAAGGGGATCCAAAGTCTGAATCCAAGACTGTAGCTTGTGATGGGTGATGATTTGGGCTACCGCATGCTCGTCATCGAAGGTAAAGCGCTGATAATATTCTTGTATGCGAGTGAAGTCGTTGGTTATCGTGAGATCGGGGGATTTCCGGTGTGCACCGGTAGTTTGTTGGGTCGTCTAATGAAGCGTCGTAAACTTGGGGAGTGATGCTACAAGCTGTCAAGATTGCCGTCATGGCTTGGAGCTCTCTCCGTCGGTGGGTAAGGTTCCATGTTTCCACTTTCCACTCAAGTGCCTCGACAGGAGCGCTGGAAAGATACGTATCTCGGAAACGTACTTACCTCTTTGGGATGGAAGGCAGGCGCGTGGCTGTCCGTGGCGGGTGCGCTTGGGTGGCGGCTGTAAAACCAATCAGAAGCACGGGCCCAGGGTTGTAAGTATTGTTCTCGGAAGGCATGCATTCTTGCCATTCTTCTTGTCTTTGGACGGGAAGAACAGAGAAAGAAAGAACCGGAGCGTTAGCTGATGCATTGACCCAATTTATGCGGCTATATGCCTTGAGATGGCCCGAAAGCCCAAGTGACGTGATGGCGTAGAAACAAACAAAATCATTCCATTGAGACCTCCAGCCGCTTATTTAAAGGCATTTCTCTTGAAGATCAGTCGTCAGCCTTCCATATCTCATGATGAGCCTTCCTATCTACAACTCCACCCTACAATAGTGACGCCTACATCTAAAAGCAGGGTTGCCTATTCCTTTGCAGGAAACCTCACCAATCTTGTCTATTACCCGCGCTGACGTTGAGGTGGAGTTATCAATAAACCCTTAACTTATCGTTCCTGATAGCGGGGTAAAATTTATCTAATCGATAGCTTGATTGGACCCCTCCAACTTCGTCTCTTCCTTCTCCATCCCCAAACAATCACGTTCAAAGTCCTACCTGAGGTGAGTAAGGCTGACGGTTTTTTTCTCTCTCTCTTGAATTAATCTTTGTTTACTGCCTTGATGTTTCTATAATTTGTATTTGATACCTCCTACCTATCCCCTTGTTCTTTTCTCTTTCACGTCTCTCTTGTTTCCACTTGTGCATCGTCTAGTGTTGGGACATGCTTACAACAACCTCCTATGACCCTCTTGTGAGACCATCGACGTGCATCTCACGACGTACAGCTCCATTGTACCCCGCCTCTTCAGCTTTTACTTCCTAGTTTCGAAAATCTTTTTATCTGTTTCATTCTTGGAAGATTATTTCAGTCTCATCCTGCTGGAAGCCATTCAGCCGACACTGTTGCTCGTTCGTCCATCAACTTGAAGTTTCAAGGCTCAACCATTGGTGTTGAGCTTAAAATCCGAGTCTGCTCATTTACTATGGTCCCGAGACTTGGTCTCTCTCACTTTGCAGTTGCCGCCATAGTTGCTTTGATCAGCAGTCTGGCATACTGGTATTCTACAGCTGAGAGCCAAACTTCGTTGCAACTTTCTGCTGCACGGTTAGTTGTGGTCTTTGTTTAGTCTGGCAGGGCCTACGTTTGCATTATCTTGCCGCCATGTCCTTCTGCTTATTAGTCTTCTATGAACTCACGGAAAGCATATCATACCGCTCACCGAGCTATGCTCTATGGCATTTATATACTTACTACAACTTGCATTCGCTAATACAACTCACAGTCTAATTGGGAGTGTCATTGGCCTCAAGCATTTCATCATGCCTTCTGCAGCCTCAAAATCGCAGTTTCGCAAGATTCAAAGCTTCAAAACAGATTATGCGCCTTGTACAATCACTCAATATGTCTCGGAGCGTAGCGGCATGCAGGTTGTCGTTGCCGACCGCAAGGGTCCTAAGGTCAACGGTTATTTTACCCTAGCCACTGAAATTTTTGACGATTCTGGTGCTCCTCACACCCTTGAGCATCTAATTTTCATGGGTTCGAAGAGTTATCAGTACAAGGGTCTCCTTGATAAACTATCCTCCCGTGCTTACTCTGGCACAAATGCTTGGACTGCCACGGACCACACCGCTTATACGCTTGAGACTGCTGGTTGGGAGGGTTTCGCTCAGATTCTTCCCGTCTACCTGGAACATATCATCTTACCAACCATCACCGACGAGGGAATTGTGACAGAGGTCTGGCATATTGATGGGGAAGGTAACGATGCTGGTGTTGTCTATTCCGAGATGCAGGCTGTCCAGTTTCGCAGCTCGGAAATAATGGACCTCAAGGCTCGTAGATTGCTGTACCCTGAGAATGTCGGCTTCCGCTACGAGACTGGTGGAATGACTGATGCTCTTCGTGTTTTGACTCCTGAGCGCATCCGCCAATTTCACAAGGACATGTACCAGCCCCGAAATCTCTGTCTTGTGATAGTCGGTGAGGTGGATCAAGACAACATGCTCCAGATCCTTGATGAATTCGAAGAGTCTATCAAGGATGATATTCCATCACTTGATACGCCTTTCAAACGGTCTGTCATGTCCCACGATCCTTTGTGTTTGAGTGCAAGCTAACGAGACCCCCCACAGTCCATGGATTGACTCTGCTCAACCTCCTTTGTTGAACGAATCACAACTCGTTACAGTTGAATTTCCAGAAGAAGATGAGAGTGTCGGCGAAGTTCTCGTTGGTTTCTTCGGACCCAACTGTATCGACACCATCGCCTCTTCCGCCCTCAACATTCTACTGACCTACCTCTGTGGCTCCTCTGTTTCAATCCTCGAAAACGTCATCGTTGAGCGCGAGGAATTGGCCAGTTCTGTATCATACTGGTGGGATTCTCGACCGAATTCTGTCATTTGGTTACAGCCCACAAGTGTCGCTACAGAAAAGCTCGAATTTGTTGAGAAGCGGCTTCTGGATCTTCTCAAGGAGGTCACCACCAAGCCTATGGACATGGATTACATGAGAGAGTGCATTCGCCGTGAGCGTCGACAAGTTCAGTATCATGCTGAGACTTCTGAGTCCTTTTACGCTACCAACATCATCACCGATTATCTTTTTGGAAAGCGTGACGGGTCGACTCTGCGGGAACTCGAGAAACTAGATGAATATGAAGTTCTTGAGAAATGGACCGACCAGCAATGGAGGGACTTTCTTAGCAAGTGGCTTGCAGATGCTCCTCATATCTCGGTCCTTGGCAAACCTTCCCTTGAACTCGCTTCTAAGATGAAGAAGGATGAAGAGGCTAGAATTGCGAAGCGTAAAGAAGAGCTTGGTGCCGAGGGGCTGGCCAAGCTCAAGGATCGCCTCGAAGATGCAAAAAAGAAGAACGACGAACCCATTCCAGCATCCATTATCGACCAATGGACCGTTCCTGGAACAGATTCCATCCATTTCATCGAGTCGGATACTGCACGTGCTGGTCACGCACGAGCCGTGGGCTTGGGTTCAGGTTCTGCCCAGAAGTTGATCGACGCCGCTCCTCAAGGGGATTTGCCCCTCTTCATTCAGTTTGAGGATGTTCCAACCAACTTCGTCCACATCACAATCCACATCGGTACTTCCCAGATCCCAGACGAGCTGAAGCCACTTATGCCCATCTTCAGCGATAATTTTTTCAATACACACATCATGCGCGACGGGAAACAAGTCAACTTTGAGCAGGTCGTGATGGAGCTGGAGCGGGATACCATCAGCTACGGTTTGAGTTCTGCAAGATCTCTTGGCGATCCTGATAGTATCATGATTCAGTTCCAAGTAGAACCCGAAAAGTACGAGGCTGCTGTGGAATGGATTCGAACCATGATGTTTGACTCCATATTCGACCCTCTTCGTCTCAAGGCTGGTGTCACAAAGGCCTTGGCTGATATCCCCGAATCCAAGCGTGATGGTCGTGGAATGGCGGGTGAAGTTGATGCGGCCCTTCATATGGAGAGATCATCCATGGCCGTTGCGAAGCGAGTACTTGTCCGCGCAGTCTATCTGAAGAGACTCAAGAAACTCTTGGAGAGTGAACCCGACAAGGTTGTTGAATGGTTCAACACGGTTCGATCCTCGCTGTTCACTTTTGAGAATCTTCGCTTCCTCGTCACCGCAAATCTGTCCAAACTCCCTGATCCCCTTCTTACCTGGAACACGCTATCCAAATCCTTGACAGCCCAGGATAAGATGGTTGAGATCCCCAAACAAGTGAGCCTCCTCAATGACGAGGGTCAAAACCCCGGTTCTGTCGGCGCTGTCATCATCCCTATGACGACCCTCGAGAGTTCCTACTCCGTATCATCCGCCAAGGGTCTTGCGTCCTTCACAGATCCTCGTCTGGCCGCCATTATGGTGGCTATCGGCTACCTTGAGGCACCAGAGGGCCCGCTCTGGAACGCTGTACGAGGTGCCGGTTATGCTTATGGCTCCTACTTTTCCCGTGACATCACTTCAGGTATCATCTCTTACCGTGTCTACCGATCCCCCGACGCATTCAAGGCCATCTCAGCTTCCGTAGAGGCCATCAAGAAAATTGCTAACGGCGAGGTTGAAATTGACCGCCACCTACTCGAGGGTACTATCAGTCAGATCGTCGTCATGTTCGCTGATGAACAAGCCACCATGCCCAACGCTGCCCAGCAAAACTTTGTGCAGGGCGTTGTCCGAGGTCTACCTAGTGATTGGGATAAGGAGGTCCTACGTAGGGTTCGTGCAGTTACAGTAGATGAGATGAAGGCTGCTATGCGTGATATCATCCTACCTTGCTTTGAGCCAGGGAAGAGCAACATTGTCGTGACTTGCGCGACAATCATGAAAGAGGTACGTGATCAACGAATAAGATATACAACGTGATTCAAAGCTGACCAAATACTTCACCAGGGTATGGAAACAGCGTTTAGGGGCATGGGATATAAGACCCAGACACGCGAACTGAGTTATTTCCACGACGATTACGGCTTGAAGCCGAAGGATGGCGAAGAGGAAGAGTCATCCGAGGAGGAGGATGAGCTGGATGGGTCGGAGGGATCCTACGATTCCGACGACTCAGAGAGCGATTAGACGAAAAAGGCGAATTACAATCTACAAAAACAAAGATTTGTGAGACTTCAAAGGATAAAGAAAGAGAGATAGAATCTGGTAGCAATGCCCTTAGAAAGTCGTACTTTGAAATACACTTGATTCTATTTTACACTTTGAATGGAAATCCATACCTAGACAATGTGCTGCTCGTTCCTCTATGAGCACAGCAGCACTTGTCTCAGAAGACTGGCCTGTCTATCCAGTCTCTTCCTCTGTTCTAAAACAGGAAGTAGAGGTTTGTTTATGACTGATCCCTTAATCTGCAATGGGACATCTAGATCTCCTCACGGCCGGTGGCCTTGACGACACTCTCCTTCTCGGACTGAGCCGACTTGTCGGGCACACCTTCAGTGACACCCTCAGAGCCCTTCCAGCCAAGAGCCTTGAGTCGCTCTGAAAGATGAGGGTGGGAGAAGTGGTAGCTGGCATACATCCAGTCGGCATCCATGGTGCTGAGGTTCTGAATCTGAAGCTTGAGCAGCGAGCGGGCAAGCAACTCAGGATAACCGAGCTGCTTAGCAAAGGCATCGGCCTGGAACTCGAACTTGCGGCTGAGAATGTTCATGCCGAGCTGAACGACAAGATCCATGGGGGAGAGAGCATCGGAGAAGAGAATGAAGCCAATGATGATGGGGTGCTCAGTGAGGAATCCAAAAGACGAGTAGAGCGAGTTGTTGTTGATGAAGACAGAGAAAAGAGTGAAAATGTAGAGAAGATGAGCCTATAAATGAGTTAGCGGCCAGGTTCACGAAAGTTGACGGATAATGAGTTACCTGAGAGATGCCGAAGAGGCTTGTAGTGTGGCCAAGTTTCCAGTGACCAAGCTCGTGCGCAAGAACAGCGACGACCTCATCAGGCTCACTCTTCTCAATCAGGGTATCGTAGATGACAATGTGCTTCTTCCAAGGAAGACCAAAGAAATAAGCGTTGGAATGGGCGCTTCGCTTGCTTCCGTCAATGACATAGAGCTCGTGAAGGGGGAACTTGAGACTAGCAGCGAGGGCCTCGACCTTGGTCTTGAGCTCACCCTCCTCGAGAGGCGAGAGCTTGTTGAAGAGAGGCAGGATAGCAATGGGATAGACGGTGATCATGAAGACCTGAAGAGCAGCGGTAAAAGCCCAGAGCCAGAAGAAGAATTGGTTGCCAGTCTTCTGGACAATCTTGAGGAAACCAGCAAGAATTGGAGGAGCCAGGATAAAAGTGAGGAGCTGAGACTTGAGGATGTCGGTAACGAAGAGCTTGGGGGTCTGCTTGTTGAAGCCGAACTTTTCCTCAAGGACAAAAGTGTGGTAGATGGACGAGGGCAACTTGAGGATCTGGGAGATGACAAGGAAGCTCAGGACAAAGACGATGGAGTGGGAGATCTCGCCGGTGAAGCGAGCAGGAGCCCACTTGAGAAGAAGATCACCAGTCCATGACCACAGTTTGGGAAGCACATCGAGTTGGATAAAAGCAATATTCTGGATCTGACCCCAGAGACCGTTGATGATTTCGAACTTGGCTTTGGCGCGACCGTAGGCTTGAGACTTATCAAAGACCTCCTGGGAGACCTCCTTGGACAGAACAGCGGGGGGTTTGGTTCGCTGGAGAACACCGTATTGACGAAGAGTGAGGAAGGATTCGAAGAGGTACTGGCCGACAGAGAAGCCCACGATGAGCTTCTTCCAGGGGAAGAGTGGGCGATCGAGGAAACGCGCGAGGCGCTTTTACAGACATGTCAGCTGGTGAACTGTGGGGGAATGTGTATTCATCACGATGCAGGAGTGAAGTCAATTCGAGAATCAATTGAAGAGGGGGCGCAACATGACAATTGTCAATAAATTAAACATACCTGGAGGAAATCCATGGTTGCTACGTTGGCAATGACCCGTAGACTTTTTTTTTTGGGATGATGTTGTAAGAGTGAAGCTAGGGACAAGGTGTTCCACTGAGCGGTTGGACGTAACAGCCAAGCCAGGCAGTTTGAGTGAAGTGTCCTAAGTGGGCGGGGGAGGTTACACGCACACATTCAGTGCAATGATCTCACCTTTTGTCCCCCCCTTATTTGTTCAGACTGTCATATCGGCATTGATTTTCCCCGACTTGCCGAGCATCCAATCCGCATCAATCGCGGGAAAAGGATATATTGTAACTTACATGTTCCTTATCCTTACGATTCTTTCCACGTACTCTGTTCTCTTCTTATATTTTGAGAATCTTGCGTTATCATTTATTGGGCCCGGTCCTCGTGGACATGCACTTGTTTTGTCTACCAGGCAGGTACTTTCTGTTGCGGAATTGTACCGGATAATGTCACTTGCTTGACTTCACGTTCAACCATTTCACCCTATGAGTCTCTCCTTACGCCCTTTACCAATAACAATTATGTCCAGATCTTTAATCCATTTGGGCATTGACATCTCCATCATCATACGCGGTTTCCGGTGCAAAGCAGAGAGCACTAAACAACTCAAAAGTGTTGAGAGGACGTTTGTTTAACATAAGGCTACGACAGAACATCTTACACGCAGAGCACATAATAGTGCTGCTGGTAGAGACTCAAAAGACGAGGTAATGACCTGAGACAGAACAATCCTTCAAGCGATCGAAAATTTGATCATGGCCGCCAAACAGCTTGCCAAACTCGTGCGTTGTATTGGATCATACCATCCCTCAGCATGAGCCCTGGCAGGTTTCACTGCTTCCAAACCATGTTACGATGATCGATAATACTCAGCATGTGGCTGTCCATAGATGAGTCTACATGTTGGGTCTCAATCCATAACTGTTCCTCAGTGCCCATTGGTCGTTGCTGTAGCTGCCGGCTGGGGAGGGCGCTCTGGACCATATGGAACAGGTGTGTTGTGTTCGTTGGGCTGCGGCTCCTCCTCCGTATCGTCGTCGAACTCGCTAAGCTCTTCTTCCTCGCCATCCTCGTCGGAGTAGTCGCTCTCGTCCACTTCGTTTCCTCCGTGGCTGTCGGAGTAGCAGCTCTCAACAGTACTGGCCATACCCGGCGGTACTTTACGTCCCTGCTGCTGCATCTGTTGTATGATGCTCATAAGCTTCTCCGTCTTCTTCTCCGCAATTTCCGTCTTCTTCTTCCACTCCTGACGTTCCTCGGCCATGCGGATAATATTCGCTGCTGTCGCCTCCTTCTGCCGCTTGAGTGCCTCGTTCTCCTTCTCTAGACGCTTGCCCTTCTTGGACATGTCTTCCATTTCCTTGCGGAACGATAAAAAGAGGTCGTTACTATTATTGAGTGTATCCTCGACCTGCTGTGCCATTAGTCAAGTGGATGTACTGTTTGAGCTCAAGCTTACTTACCTGCTTGAACTTGTCAACGTAGACATTGAGCTGGTTCCTCAACTCGGTTTCTGTTTTGGTGAAGGCTTGCACTTGCGCCTGCAGATGGCGAGCTTTGGTGGCCTCGTTCTCAGCATTCTTCTTTTCCCGCTCGTATCGCGCCATATGGTACTGAACTTCGAGTTCCTTGGTCCGCATTAAGGAATGGAAATGCAGCTCTCGCAGCTCGTACTGTTCAATGAAGGACTTGAAGCGCACCCGGAAGCTATAGATGGTGTTAGAGGTACACGTAGTTAGAAAAGACGATGCCGTTGTGACTCACAGTTCGTCAACTTCCATATCCACGACCTGCTTCTTCGGAGTATCCTTTTCTTCTTGATAACCCTCAAGTTTTGTCAATAATGTCGCATATTTTTCGTCCCAGTGAGCGTTGTTGCGCTTTTGCGTCGTTTGGAGCTCCTTGTTCTCATTCTGACACAGCGTACGTTAGCATGTAACTCACGGCGACAGACTTTGGGAATTCGCCAGTCGTAACTAACCTTCATTTTATTGTTATCTCGTTGGAGTTCCCGACATAGTTTCTCCAGTTTCTCCTTGAGCCCGACAGTCTTCCCTAACTCGCTCCGGCTGCCATCTCGCTCCTTTTGCAAGGTGTCGCCTCGGCGCTTGTTCTTCTGATTCTCTCGCTCCAGTCGTCGCATATCAGCCAGAAGCTCACTGGATCGTTTGGTCAAGTGTTCGATTTTTTGCATATTGTCCATCTTAGAGACTTGCTGTAGGAGATCGCGATTCGCCCTCTTAACCTCACGCTCTATTCCAACTAGACGTTAGCACATGACCTTTCGTTGCTGCTCAAGCCTCGCGCTTTCCCGCAGTATGGCAGATTCCGAATCAGGCTGCGATCTTCGTCGACCTGTCCTGTGCGATGGGGTTGAAACACACCGATTTCGAGCTCCTGATCCTTTTCTCCTGCGGCATCTTGTTCGAGCTGAGAGATCCTAGCCTGCAACAGGCGCGATGCTTCGTTGGAGTCCATGTTCTTCTTCTTCGTCTTCTTGTTCGATACTGTTGGTGGGAGGTGGGGATGGCCGTTGGCTAAGGGAGCCTCCACCGGGCTGGCAGGCATCGCCGGCTGAAAACACTCAGGCTAAGGATGGTCGACGGTCAGAAAATTTGTTTGGGGATGCTATGTATGTGTTGTAAGTTTAGTCGCAGGATGACTCGGAGGCATCGAGGCGGGAGCGGAGGAGGTCAACGTGGTTCGCGGAAGGGTAAGATGTAAAGATGGGGCCGTCGAGCCGGAAAATGAGTCGCCACGAGTCGAGGCTCAAGAGTGAACAGCTGAGGGAGCGGCCCGAGGGAGGTGACGTCGGTCAGATTCGAGGGGTGTCTGATACTTCAATTCGAATGAAGAGTTATTGATCATCTGTTGTGTAGAACACACACACACACACACACACACACACACACAGAGACACTTCGCTCTGAACAAATCGTTTTCGTGGGGTGTCGGCAGGTGAACAGGCCAAGGAAAATTCCCAACAACAATGGCAGTAAATACCAGATAATAGTAACACTACAACGCAAGTAAAAGTCTCAAAGTGTACAACACATAAGCCAGGGCTCGTTGGTCGTCGTCGATAGTGATTCTTTGCTGAAATGGGGACAAGTCGGGGCTCATGGAGTCAAGACATGGGGATGGGTTTTGCCATGGAACCTTTGTGGTGATGTACTCGATGAAGAAGCGAGTTAAGGGTATAACAAGGATAAGGCTATTGATGGAGAGTCAACGATAGCGAACTAATCATCTCAAGTCCAGCTGCACAGCCATACAGATGAACTTGACTGACTAATCCAAATCAGATTATCCACCAAAGGTCGTCCACAGGGGGTCCCATCACAGGGGCCCTTGTACTGTCGCACGACGGTCTTTCTGCTGGAAGCCACCCACCAGAACAATTGAGGCTACCAATTAGCAGGGGGTTCTCCAGTGTAAAAAAGCATCCTGGAGAATATTGACGTGAGCACTTTCCCAAATAATGGGCGAAGAGGGAGGGTGCCCTTCAAGGTACGTACCTTAGGTGTCCTTTGCTTTTCGGGGCGAGACGTTCCGGCGTCATGGATCTAACCGAATGACTGGTCAGGCATCTCAAATCTCTTGAATTGATTCCATCTCTTGAAATTGGATTTCTCAACGGGCTTGGTCATCTTGCCATCGTTGATCCTTCGGTGCCTTGGTAGACGTGTATTATAACCCTTTCCTTCTGTATCACTACATTTTCTTTATTTTTCTTACATCTACTTTTCCTACTCTCTAATCGCCCACGATGCTTCGCAACGCCGCCGCCGGCGCTCGCAAAGCCGTGACAGAGCTGTCACAGTTCCCAAAGGCTGGCGAGAAGATTCACGGGTTTACCCTTGTACGATCCAAGCATGTTCCGGAACTCGAGTTGACGGCACTGCATCTTCAACATGACAAGACTGGCGCCGACTACCTCCATATTGCTCGCGACGATAGCAATAATGTCTTCTCCATTGGTTTCAAGACGAATCCTCCAGACGACACGGGCGTCCCTCACATTCTCGAACACACAACACTCTGTGGTAGCGAAAAGTATGTCACCAGCCTTTCAGCTTGACACTTGGATTCGAATGACTAATTCTTCAGGTATCCCATTCGAGACCCTTTCTTCAAAATGCTCCCACGGACGTTGTCAAACTTCATGAACGCCTTCACCGCATCGGATCATACTTTTTACCCCTTTGCAACGACCAATGCGCAGGACTTCAAGAACTTGATGTCTGTTTATCTCGATTCTACGCTGCACCCGCTCCTTAAGGAGTCTGATTTCACTCAGGAGGGATGGCGAATCGGCCCTGAGAACCCACTTGCCGATGACGAAGCAAGCAAAAAGCTTGTATTCAAGGGTGTGGTCTATAACGAGATGAAAGGTCAGATGTCGGATGCTGGATATCTCTATTACATCCGCTTTCAGGATCACATTTTCCCGGACATCAACAACTCTGGTGGTGACCCCCAAAAGATAACTGACCTGACATATGAGCAGCTGAAGCAATTCCATGCTGAGCATTACCACCCGAGTAATGCCAAGGTCTTTACCTATGGCGATATGCCTCTTGAGGAACATTTGCAGCAGGTCAACGCCCAGCTCCAGAAATTCAACAGGATACAGGGCGACAAGGAAATCCGGCAACCCATCACTCTTAACGGCCCCAAGGACGTGACACTTTATGGTCCTCTAGACCCTCTTGTCGACCCTGATCGTCAGTTCAAGACATCGGTCTCATGGATCATGGGCGACACCACTGATGTATTGGAGTCTTTCTCCATTGCTCTTCTTTCGACTCTCCTCATGGACGGC
This sequence comes from Fusarium dimerum, assembly GCA_013623525.1. Lineage (NCBI taxonomy): Eukaryota > Fungi > Ascomycota > Sordariomycetes > Hypocreales > Nectriaceae > Fusarium > Fusarium dimerum. The sequence goes on from JABGLY010000161.1 coordinate 30,245, forward strand.
TACGGCTCACCCTTGTACAGGGGTCTTATCGAGACTGGTATGGGCGCTGACTGGAGCCCCAACGCTGGATATGATAGTTCTGCTAAGGCGGGTATTTTCTCTATCGGTCTCACCGGCGTCCAAGAGGCCGATGTGCCCAAGCTCAAGGAGAAGGTGCAGCAAATTCTGCGCGAGGCTCGCGACAGGGGCTTTGAGCAGACCAAGATCGACGGCTCACTACACCAGCTTGAGCTTGCATTGAAGCACAAGACCGCTGGCTTCGGATTCTCGATGCTGAACCGTCTCAAGCCCAAGTGGTTCAACGGTGTCGATCCATTTGATTCTTTGGCCTGGAACGACACAATTACTGGCTTCAAGGCAAAACTTGCTGAAGGCAATTATCTGGAGAGCCTTATTGACAAGTACCTTCTCAATGACAACGCTTTGACCTTCACTATGGCGCCCTCAGCATCCTACGGTGATGATCTCGTAAAGGAAGAGCAGGAGCGGTTGGCTGGAAAGATCCAGACTGCTGTCAAGGAGGCTGGCGGCGAGGACAAGGCCAGACAGTACTTTGAGAAGCGAGAGCAGGAGCTCTTGGTGGAACAGAACAAGACCAACACTGAGGACCTGAGCTGTTTGCCAACTGTTCATGTCAAGGACATTCCGCGAAAGAAGGAGCCCATCGTTGTCCGCGACGAGACGGCCAATGGTGTACAGATTCAGTGGCGTGAGGCTCCCACCAACGGTCTGACTTATTTCCGTGCGATCAATACTCTCAAGAACCTGCCTGACGACCTCCGCGAGCTGATCCCGCTCTTCACTGACAGTATCATGCGACTTGGAACCAAGGACATGACAATGGAACAACTCGAAGATCTGATCAAGTTGAAGACCGGTGGTGTTTCAATCGGATACCACTGCACAGCGTCTCCAACAGATTTCCACCAGGCCAGTGAAGGCATTATCTTCACTGGAATGGCCCTCGACCGCAACGTTCCTGTCATGTTTGATATTATCCAGAAGCTGGTCCTCGGCACCGATTTTGACAGCCCTGAGGCTGCGCTTCGTATTCGCCAGCTGTTGCAAGCGTCTGCTGATGGCGTAGTCAACGACATCGCCTCTACCGGTCATCGCTTCGCTATGGGTTACTCAGAGGCTGGTCTCACAAAGAGTGCATGGTTGCGACAGCAAGTTTCTGGCCTTTCTCAGGTCAAGCTGGTGACTTCATTGGCCAGCCGACCGGAATCAGACAAGCTGCAGGATGTCATTGCCAAACTGAAGGAGATCCAAAGAATTGCGCTTGTCACTGGCAACATGCGATCTGCCATTACATGCGGCACAGAGAGCGTTTCCGAGAACGGAGCTTCCCTGCAAAACTTTCTGAAGGGCTTGTCCGGCGAACCCCTGGACCTAAAGAATCCATCGCCCAGACAACTTCCCCGAGATAGCAAGACTTTCTTCCCACTACCCTACCAGGTCTACTATGGTGGTCTCTCAGTGCCCACAACTTCTTATACTTCGGCAGATGGCGCTCCCCTACAAATTCTCTCTCAGCTATTGACACACAAGCATCTGCACCATGAGATTCGTGAGAAGGGTGGCGCTTACGGTGGTGGCGCTTATTCACGAGCCCTCGACGGTGTCTTTGGTTTCTACTCCTACCGAGACCCCAATCCCCAGAATACGTTAAGCATCATGCGCAACGCCGGCCAGTGGGCGGTAGACAAGAAGTGGTCGGATCGAGACCTTGAAGAGGCCAAAATCTCGGTATTCCAGGGCGTCGACGCGCCTCAGTCAGTCAATCAGGAGGGCATGGGTCGATTCCTGTCTGGCATCACTGAGGAGATGAAGCAACGAAAGCGTGAACAGCTCCTCGATGTTACCAAAGATCAAGTGCGAGAGGCAGCTCAGCGTTACATTGTTGAAGCTATTGCCAAGGGCGAGGAAAAGACAACTTTCTTAGGAGAAAAGCAGCCATGGGTTAATGGTGATTGGGCCATTCGAGAAATGGACGTCAAGGGCGCCGATGTCGAATAAAAGAGAGAGAGAGAGAGAGAGAGAGAGATGATGCTAACTTGGATATTAGAGACGTATGATGAAGTCCATATGCTTTGGGCAATGGAATACGATATAGACGATACATGGTGGTCGATGTACGATAAAATGTATTCTAGACAGAGGCGAGAGATGAAAGAGATGAATCTCCTCCCCAGATATGAGTTTTACGATGTGACACTCGTCATTCCCTTTTGGATTGATTGAACGCGTTCAGATACGATACATCTTTATGCCTATTCAATGGCATAGAGACCACAGAGCAACGCAAGATCAAAGGTTCCTCCACTTGGTTCTCTTTTTACTTCTATGAAATCTCTTGGTTTCCTGACCCTGGTCTTGGGCCTCCGGTCAGAGCGCAAATGCACTTCTTTTTCTCTTCTCTTGGGCTGCGGAGCTCAGGCACCAAGTTTCAGGAGTCGAGATTGAAATTGTAACGTGCTTTCCTGGCAGAGGTTTGAGGTGTCAGGGATTAGGAAGAGCTGTGAGATGGTCGTGGGAGAAGAGAGAAACCAAGACTTGGAGGATGTTTTGAAAGCTAGTTCTATCAGAACCGGAGTCCTTGAGCGATGGGTTTACTGGACTAAAGAACGCAGTACATTTGTGTTGATGTTTATTTTTTCCCTAACCGGTGTTGACGGCATGTTTACGTGTATGTTCTTTGCATGAACCACCTGGATATGATGATGTGCGTAGCCATAAGCGTTCAGTAACGTCCATCAAAACAAGCAATATCGCATGGGCGGGGAAGTAGAATATCGTTGCCGGTGACTAATGTGGGCCGAGAGCCATGAAGATCCAATTTTCGGATGAGCCATATGAGTTGTCTGTCCTTTTCTTTCCCCAGCCATTCCTCACACCATGTTTATGTCTTCAAGGTGCGGGAATTTCAGGTATCTACTCCGTACAAGTACATCATATATCGTTGACGTAGACATGCTATATATGGGCTATCACCTAATATTAACATCCGACAAGGTTGTTGATATGATTCGGTGTTTGTCGGTCAAGGAAGTCGCGAACGGCCTGATGTATGGAAGATGAGATATAAAGGAATGAAAACACGCAGGCGAACCAATTATACGAAAATCAAAAACATCGTTTTGATCAGACGATGCTGAGTAGCACGCCATGTATGTATCTGTTATTTATGAACTTTTGTAACAAAAACAAGTCGATTTTAGTATTCGTGGATAGTTCATGGTACCTTGATTTTTGTCTCTCTTTCTTAGAGGTTGACTTGCCAGCCTAGTGGGGTACTTTGTCAGTGTTCTAAGCTATTTCTCCCGATATTATGGCAAGACAAGGTTAACGCAGAGAACAAGACCGCCGGGATGTCCTGCCGGAAGGAGGGAGGTTGTGCCCAAAAAAGGATTAGAGGCACTCTTGTTTGGTAGCTGAATCCCGGCGTGAGCTCTCCCACCGCTATTTTTTTTCCTATGTGTGGTGCAGGCTATGTAAATGATGGGATGCCCTATGCCTAGGTAGCTAGAGCATAATAATTGAATACTGAAAACTGGCAAAGAGGCAACATAGGTCATCCCAGTAGAGTGGGAAAGGAAATGTCTCAGCCTCTCTGCATGGTGTGGAAAGGAAAAGAACGACAAAATTGATTAGCCTATGACGGACACTTCATCGAGATACTAGAATAAGGCACCTGGGTAAGTAAAAGTGATCGAGAAATCGAGAGGTTGCCTGAATATCAACTGCGCCACAGACAATCAACCTTCCCCCTGTCCCTTGTTTCCCGTGTCGAACTTTCCACAAATTGTCGAGTTGCTTATTTCCTTCCACAGTAACACTTGCCCCTCCTTCCTCGCTCCAACCCCATGTCAACGTCACAAGGCAAAAATTTTTCCATTAACCTAGCAATTGGCAACCATCAGTGAGCGAAGGAGAGGAGGGATGAGGGCAAAAAATTAGTGGCTTGGTTAAAAACTAAAGGTAAAAAAGAAACACCTCCACTTGTTCCTCCACCTTGAAAACCTCATCACCAATCGTAAAAGACTTTTAACCATCCATACGCTTGGAAACTTGGTTGGTCTTCCCGCACACACCCCCCTGGTTCCATGGAAGTTCAAAACTAAATAAAAGGCCTCGTCCGCTTCTTCAGTCATTGTCCTTTTGATACCTCACATCTATTCCCTGCTTCTTTGTAGGAATTCCTGCTTTATCATCCGTCGAAAGTGAATCAAATTACCAATATTCTCAACGGCTTCTGCCTCGCCTTCTCCGTGTGTGGTTATTATACACACAAAAAATAGTCTCGTCAGTTGAGCCCTAAAGTTGCTCTACACCCATCCTATTCGACTCGCCTTTGGTCCTTCAAAGGCACCGATTCAACCACGGCTCCCCCGGCCGTGAATTTCGTCAGTGACAAAGATTTCAGCCTTCGAAAGCCTTCTCACATCATCAACGCTATTCCACCTCCCTCTGCCATTGCAGTCCACGCCGCTTAAGAAACATCATCTCCTTGTCTTTGACAAACCCCTCGACTACCACCCGCCGTCGTACTTCGACACCCGTCAGCTGCCGCATAGGAGGATTTCAGAGGTTCTTCCTCTCGCCGAGGAAGAGTCGAGGAGGCCTTGCCAAATCACAGAGGGATCAGTCTGCTATCGCTTTCGACCTCCCTAACACCCCCAGCCATACCCTAGGTTATTCAACTTTTCACTCCAGCAATCGCCCTAAGAGTCATCACTTGATTCTTATCTGTTGACTGTGTTTGCTTGCTCTCTCGCCCGCCAGCTCCAACTTCGACTTCGACTTTCTCGGTCTCAACCTTCAAGTCAGTTCCCCACCGTACCCCCGTCCACTCCTAGGATATGGTTACTGCAACGGCTGTCCTCGACACCTACAACCACAATGTCAATCATCCTCATATCGTATTGAAGAATCAAGACCTTCATGATACACTTCAACATGGAGTGATCAACCCCCGGCAGCTTATTGGCGAAGCTCTCCACCAGCGAGTGGAGGCTATCGACCATGAGATGTGCGAACCTGGCGACGAAGATACCTTTTTTGTCGCCGATCTTGGCGATGTTTACCGCCAACACCTCCGCTGGAAGAAGAACCTACCTCGTGTTCGTCCCTTCTACGGTAAGTCTGACTGAGCTATTTTGTCATGTATGGCCTATTCACTAACTCTCTCTTAGCCGTCAAGTGCAACCCCGACCCTCAGGTCATCAAGCTCCTCTCTGAGCTTGGCACTGGTTTCGATTGTGCCTCCAAGACCGAGATCGAGCAGATCCTCTCAACTGGCCTGAGCCCCGATCGTATCATCTACGCCCAACCCTGCAAGACCAACTCGTACGTTCGATACGTTAAGTCTAAGGGCGTCAAGAAGATGACCTTTGACAATGCCGATGAGCTCTACAAGATTGCCAAGCTCTACCCCGATGCCGAACTCTTCCTTCGCATCATGACCGACGACAGCGAGAGTCTCTGCCGCTTCAGCATGAAGTTTGGCGCCGCCATGGACACTACCGAGAGCCTCCTTTCCCTCGCCAAAAACCTTGGCCTTAACGTTGTTGGCGTCAGTTTCCACGTCGGCTCTGGTGCTTCGGACCCCCTCTCCTTCTACAAGGCTGTTCGCGATGCCCACACTGTCTTCCAGCAGGCCCACGAATATGGACACCACATGCGTACTCTCGATGTTGGTGGTGGCTTTTCTGGAGACACTTTCGAGACCATGGCCGCCGTTCTCCGCGAAGCTCTCGACGAGTTCTTCCCTGTTCACAGTAACATCGAGATCATTGCTGAGCCCGGTCGCTACTACGTTGCCACAGCCTACACCATTGCCTGCAACATTATTGCCCGCCGTACTGTCGAAGATCCTACTCTCGATGGCAAGGGTTACATGGTCTATGTCAACGATGGTGTTTACGGTAACTTTTCCAACATCATGTTTGATCATCAAACCCCTGTTGCCAAGATTCTCCGGGCTGGCGGCAAGACCTTGTATGAAACATCGGCTGCTCACCCTACCCCCGCTGGAGAGGGTGTCGAGTACTCAATCTGGGGTCCTACCTGCGATGGAATCGATCGTATCACTGACAGCACCCGCTTCGACCCTGTTCTCGATGTCGGCGACTGGCTCTACTTTGAAGACATGGGCGCCTACACCAAGTGCTCTGCCACACAGTTCAATGGCTTCTCCAATGCCCACGACGTGATCTACGTCTGCAGCGAGCCTGGTGCCAAGGCTCTTCTTGGACTCTGACTTCATTCTCCAGGAAATGACTCGGATGGAACGGACCAGATAAGTCAGTTTGCTCCGGAGGCATTCTTGTCAAGAGATCAGACGATTTTCTTTCATGCTTTGGTTCTATACATGGGAAGATTTCCATATAAAATCCTTGATATATACGAGTGGCATATCATGTTATATGCACTTAAGTACTTCAAAATAATCATTCAGTCACTACCTATTCACTTTCAATACGCACCGGTCCTCTTGAAAAAAAAAAGATGTGATGCCCTGTATGTCTCGTGATGGAACAAAAAAAATGAAGATGAAACACAAGTTACTGAAAAAGAACCGATTTCCAAGCACCACTATACTACAATGATCAACTCTTTTTCAGCCATTGTTTCATACCACCAGGACATATTTCCCATGGTGCAAATTCATTACGGTACGTTACATAGTGCATATCCTCTGTCTGTTCCAAACCCCTATACGCCATGCGGTTCAATGTGTCTCAAATAGCCATAATGCTACACGCGCCCAATACGCCCGTGTTCTTTAAAACGATCCGCTGCATGTATAAAAACATGTTGATGGCGGTAGAATATCCGATATCATTGGCCTTGGCGACTCCAAGACCAGGACCGGTATTGTTACAAACGAAATACATCTAGGAGCCGCGGAAGAGGAACTGCATGTCCTCTGGGCTTAGCGACTCCATAGCTTTATCATCTGCATTAACAGTTGAGTGAATCATGTTGGTCTTCTTTTCTTGGATCAGGACCATACGACTCTCGACAGAATCCTCGATGCATAGGCGGGTGATGGTACAAGGTCGAGTTTGTCCAATACGATGACATCGATCAGCCGACTGCCATTCAGCAGCAGGATTCCACCATCTATTCAGTGTAAGTATATAGTAGGCAACAATAACAGTAGATGAGACTTACGGGTCAACAATGAAGACTCGAGAGGCTTCTGTCAAATTCAGGGCCACACCACCAGCCTTGAGTGAGACCAAAAAGCACTCGACGTTGACATTGGTCATGAAGTGTTCAATGGATGCTTGTCGCTGTGCAGGTGTCATGCTGCCGTCGAGCATCACGGTGGTGATGCCAGCCCTGCGAAGGCGCCATTCAATCAGTTGAAGCATTGTTGTGAACTGAGAAAAAATGATTGACTTGTGCGAGGCATTGTCAGATCGAAGTTTGTGCAACTCATGCACAAGTAACTCAATCTTGGACGACGAAGTCCAATTCTCCATCTTGATACGGTTGATAATGGAACTCTTCTTTACAAGATTTTCATCCTGTTCAATCTCTGGCTGTTCGAGATCGATGGCCAGAAGAATATGGCAACGAGGACAATCGGGTTCGTCAGTGGAATGGACATAACTGCTAACACAGGCTCTGCAGAAGTCATGCTTGCATTGACTTCGCACCGTGTCTTCGGCTGGCTCGTCGCAGATGCAGCAGACAAGCACGTTCTGACCACCTTCCGAGTTCTTCTTCAGGATGAGATCAGGATGGTCTGCTACTTGTCTCATCTGCATGATCAAACCAAAGATGTTGGCATAGTTATTCAATAGCACACCCTGAGCGACGTAAGTATCGAACTTGCGCTGACCGTTGGTCATGATGCTGTTGGCAAAGTCATTCTCCTCCTCTCCGAAGAACTGACGGTCAACATATATCTCCTTGACGGGAAGCTCCATAGAATTCGTATGGTCTTTCTTGAGTCGACGCAGCATGATGCGATCAGTCATCAACCGAAGCTTCCTGAAAGCCTCCCGTCCCGGTCCCAGGTTGCCAAACTTCTGGATAGGGTTGAGAAGCTCCTGGTTGAAGACCGAGACATGCTGCATGCCAGCATGGTTACACTGCGAGCAACGGCTATCCTCGTTCATCGACCACTCCAAAGTCGAACATGGACACTGCTTGCAAAGATAGGAGGCAAAGGGTCGAATATTGAGAAATCGAATCAAGGAGAAGAACTCTCCGATACGGTTCTGAAGTGGAGTACCGCTCAGGCACCAGCGATAGCTGGTTTTAAGAGCAAAGCAGGCTTTGGCAGTCATTGTAGTTCTCGTCTTGATGCAGTGCGCTTCATCCAGGATGACTCGGTGAAAGTCGATGGAGTGGATGACACTCTTTTCCTTGTGAATGCCATTCTTTCGCTTGAATCCTTTCTCTTGTTTTCGGTACATGGATTCCAAGCTGTTGTACGACATCATGATAACATCGTACTTCTTGAGATCCTTGACGGTGATTCCCTTGGTCTTTTGATTGGTGCCATGATAGACAAAAGTTTTGAGGGTGCCATCAGTGTAAGACTTGATCTCTTGCTGCCACTGCATCAAAGCCACTGGAGGTACCAGGACAAGGGATGGCTGCTTTGCAGGGTAGTCGGACATGATCAGCGAGACAGCCTGAATTGTCTTTCCAAGGCCCATCTCATCACCGAGAAGCCCACCCTTCCACTCAGTCTTTTCCATAGCCATCAGCCAGGCAAGTCCTTCAAGTTGAAACGGTTTCAATTGTCGAGAGATGGTCTTAGGCTGTTCTGCTTTACCAGCTTTCAGGACGGGCATGCTCTCGAGGACCTCCCACATGGTGACAATTTCGGGATGGTTGCGCTCTAGGCGATCTCTTTCCTTCTTAAGGCGATTTCTGTTGCCTGACCGAAAAGCACGCCTCTCGTTGGCGGCTCGTCGAAGTGCAGCACGATTGTCTACTGAGTTATTGCTGCTATCGCTAAGAGCTGCAATAGATTCAGCAGAAAATTCATCATCGAGTCCTTGGGACATGGCACGATATTCTGCCAATGCTTCTTCGTAAGCGATGGCTGAAGGAGCCCGAGAGGATAAGGTGCTAGATGATCTTGTAGTCTGTTGAGTTCTAGAGCGGGTCTTCCTTGCCCTAGACTTCTTCGCCAGTGGGATATCATCGTCGTCGCTGCTGAGATAGGCCAGGTCGTCTGAATCACTATTATCAAGGCTTGCAAGTGGATCAGGACCATCGTATTCGCCAAATCCCAGTTGAAACGCATCGGCAGGTTCAGCGTCCATCTCGCCATCGGAGTCGGGAATAACCTTGAGCTTTTTGGACACTCGTCGGGGCGCAGTCTTAGTGATAGAAACTTGGGTCTTTTCTACGACAGCTGCATCCGTCGAGCTAAGGTCTGCACTTGAATCCTCCTCAGAATCGGAGATGACTTTTCTCTTTGAGATAGAGGCATTTCTGGTGGACCGAAGTGGTCTCTGGCGTGTCAACACGGGGCCAGGTGGAGGGCTCGCAAACTCTTCCTCCTGCAACCGTCGAGCCAATCTGGTATCACGATCGTCGTCAGAGAATGAACCATCTTCGTCGTCTAAGAGGCTAGTTTCTGTCTTTTTCGAAGACTTCATCGAATACATGCTATTGCGCAACCCTCTCTCTCTGTCCACGGCAGTAGACCGGGATGGAGCAGGGATCTGGACCTCGAAAGAAAGAGAAGGTTTGTTTGCATCCGCGACAGCCGGAGTTGGTACTTTGCTTGTTGCAGATGTAGAGTAGTCGCTTTCAGACATGCCATCGTGGGTTGTTGGTGCAGAGGAAACAGACTCGCTACTCAAAGCCGGGATCCTGGTTGATCGCCCCAATCTGATGGGAGGAGTGGCAGCAGATGCCGAGGAGTCAATAGTGGTAAAACTTAATTCATCTGCTCCAAGACTCTTTCTTGGTCGTCCTCTACCACGTCTGGCTACAAGTGAGGGAGAGTCTTGTGCTTCGGTGCTCTCAAGATGGCCCAAGCTGGGAGTTTGCACTTGGCTTCTAGTAGAGGCAGACCGAGTAAGTCGGCCAGTAATAGGAGCAGGAGTTTCCCTTGAGTCTGTGACCAGCTGTTAGTACACCGTAAACCGCAGAAGGGAATCGATATCATACTTGATGTTGCAGACGCTGGGGTCGCTGTCTTAGGTGGGCGGCCGCGGGGCATGGTGAATTACTGGTGAAGTCTGACAAATGGTGCTGATAAAGAATTGACGAGAGGCTAAACCGATTGAAGGAAAACGAGAAAAACTCGACAGATGATTTCCTTTGAAATGTTGTAAGATGTGAATAAGAGAAGTTTTCGGAATTAGAGAAGACAATGCCTCCCAAAGGGCGTGAATGAGGCAAGAAACAATCCCTGTTTGCTCTTGCTGGGGGGTGATAAGTGAGATTGACAGCGAGGGAAGCTCTTCAGTAAAACATGATGAAATCTCGAAGCAGCGAGAGAAAGCAGGAATAAAAGAGTAAAGAGTGAAAAGGGAGGACGCTGGAGCAGACTACACAATCTCAAATGATTTGAGCAATGAAATTTGCTCCGTTGAAAGAAAAAACAAAAGGAGTCTTGCCACCAGCTCCTTTTTTGGCGGGCGTTGACTCGAGACGCCGTCACAGTGTTTGAGGCGAACAGGTTACAAATCGCGCGTTGCCTGTTCGCAAGGTGCGCGAAGTCACGTGTCAGGGGTAAGGATCTAAATGAAGAGTGGGTCCGGTCAAACGCACTGTGAAAAATCATCGTTTGCCGCGATGAAACTATGGGCCATGGTGACGCCGTACAGTGTGATAAACAAGGCACTATCCAGGAGTTGGATCTCAAAAAGTCATCCAACACCGTGCCAATATCACAATCTCGAATCTCAGTGACTGTCAAACAAATATGGGGGGCATCAACTGCCTAAAACGCCACTTGCCAGAGCTCCTTTCATCCCTTTTGTCGTAACTTTCATCCGAGCTGACTTTTTTTTTTTTTTTTCATTCTTTTTATCGGAGCCATCACGTCTTTGTTCTTTTCCAGTGAACATTCTCTTGTTGACAAGCCTTTGTAATATTTATCCCTTGTGAGATACTGTTCACTAAGAAACATGTTAGTATTCTGACTTACACAATGACCAGATTCACTGTGGCGATTTACTGACAACTATTTCCAGGGCACGACGGTCTCGCCCTCAAAATACAGCCAACCAAGCTGCGAATGAAGAGGAGAGTTCAAATAATCCTGATTTGAGTGCAGCTTTTCCAGATCCAAACTGGAATCCCTCTCCAACACCAACAGAGACAGTGCAACATCAACCAACTCGTTCAACTCGGGCGGTTTATGGACCGTTCGTCACTCTACACCTCTTGTCTTGGACGAGTCCCCATGCTAACGATGAAGTAGCCAATCTGCCCTAACTGATTTCCTGGCTGTATGTACAATTTGGACTCTGTTTAGTTGCGCTACTAACTTCCAGGCTAGTCACATAATATCTCAGCAGCTCAGATTCGGTCAGAAGCTGAGGCACGTCGACGGAGACATGCTGCTGGGAACCCAGAAGGTACAGCCAGTCCCAGCGAAGACTCTTCTACTCCCTTAGCTACTTCTTCGGGCAGGGGACGCCCGAGGTGCCAGGATACCGAGGCAAAGGATCTCAAGAAGCAAAAGAAAAAGAAGGAGGAACAGAAGGCTATCGAGAAAATCAAGGCCAGTAAATCCTTCAAGAAACGCAAGCGAGCTGGCGGAGGAGACGACGAAGATGACGATGACGACGACCTTGCTCGAGCGCTCCTCGACGAGAGAAGTGGTCCTATGCCTGGCCAGATGGAAAACTGCGAAATCTGTGAGAAACGATTCACAGTCACGCCCTACTCAGTGGCGGGACCCAACGGTGGCCTCTTGTGTGCACCCTGTGGTCGAGAGTTTGCAAAGAAAAAGGAAGGATTGCCAAAGAAGAAACCTAAGAAGCAGCCTGGAGTGGGCGGAGTTGGACGGCGACGTGCTATTCAAAGTCGTATCCTAGATGGCGATGTTGGTACCAAGAGTCTTGCGACGCTCTGCGTTCAAACACTGGCTAAGAATGTCGAATTGGCTGACAGTCTTGGCGATTTGCCCGATCACTTGGTTGACAAGATTGCTCGGATTTTTTCCAAGAGGCGTCTATTAAAGCCCGAAACTCTGCCTCTCTTCGTCCAGCCCGGTTCTGAGATGGTGCATATCTACGATGGAGCGCATCTAAGCGACCAAGATTATATGAGCATTTTTCAAGTAGCACCTCGAGTGCGCAATCTCAAAATCCGATGTGGTATTCAGTTCAAGGACGAGGTCATGGACTATGTTCTCTCTCGCGACATTGCTCTGGAGTCATTCTATCTTCATGGCGCGAACCTCCTCAGCGACGATAAATGGCAGGAGTTTATTCGGACTAAAGGACAGTCACTGAAGGGTTTCCAAGTGTACTATACCGACAACCACTTTGGTGATGAGACAGTGGCTTTGTTTAGAGAGCATTGTCCAACGCTGAAGCGTATTAAAGTCGAGAACAACCAGAGAGTTACAGATGAAGGCGTCAAAGCCATTGCTGATATTACCACGCTCGAACATCTGGGCCTTCAACTCCAGAACAAGACAACTTCGGAAGCCTACATTCACACCATTTCAAAAATTGGCAAGAACCTTCAGACACTCTCGCTCAAGATCGTCCCCGAAACCGATGACAGCGTGTTGCAATCCATACATGATAGCTGCCGCTCTCTTGTCAAACTTCGCATCACTGACAGCGAACACATGACCGACAAAGGCTTCGTTTCGCTGTTCACCGACTGGGCCAACCCGCCATTGCAATTCATCGACTTCCAAAAGTGCAGACATGTGGATGCCAGTAAGCCCCGCGAGAATCCTAGAAACGTAGGACTATGTGGTGAGGGCTTCAAGGCATTGATGGCTCACTCGGGCCAGAAACTTCGCCAACTGAACGTGCATGCTTGCCGACACATTACTCGCGAAGCCTTTGAGGAGGTCTTCAACGAGACAAGCCATTATCCAGAGCTTCAGAAGCTAGAAATCAGCTTCTGCGAAGAGGTGACGGATTTTATCCTAGGGAGCATTTTCCGATCATGCCCTAGCATTCGAGAGGTCAACGTGTTTGGTTGCATGAAAGTCAAGGATGTGCGAGTACCCCGAGGTGTGATCCTGGTTGGTGTCCCAACAGCTCATGGCATGATTGTCGAGGGTACCGAGGATTGATGGTCTCAAACAGCTGATGCTGAAGAAGGCGTTGGGGAATTTGGGTGATTGCTTTTTTTGGGAGGGATGGGGATGGGGATGGGTAGGGGCTCTTTTCCGTGAACGAAGCGATATTAGACGGTTATGCGGATGCATGGTATCTTGTTTGATTGTAAGTTTCTTGTATTGGTCTTCACGGTCTCAAGTCTCTTCATTGTTTGCGATGGTGTTGAGGAATCATGTAATATTATGTCCTCTTTTCACTTGTTTTTTTTCTTCCTTATTTTCAAGTTCATGCACGTTAAGGGGCTTCTGGTTGCCAAACAATCAAGCATTTACAATTCATCAAGTCATAACTAATCATATCCCTTCCCTTATGTTCTGTTCTGGTGGGTCTTAACGTACTCCTTGTCCATCGCAACGTACTGGTTCAACTTGGCCTCAAGCTCCGCATCCGTCATGTCGCCACGCTTCCAGGAGATGCCGCTTGGAGAGCAAGCAGACGTGTCCTGGAAGTATCGCAGGTGAGAAATAATGTCAAGACCAAGCGTGCCACCGTTGCAAAGCAGGTTGAGGGCTCCCTCGCAGACCTTGATGTCACCAAGGACATAGTCGATCTTGGTGGAGGAACCTCCGGATAGCCAATACTCGGGAGAGGTATGGCGGTATCCGAAGATGATGGGTGGCAGACGGGGGACAGGGTCAGCACCGTGTGTCACGCGGTACTCTCCGCCGGCTTGGTTCGTGATGAATGTCGTGAGAGCAGAGTTTCCTACGCGGGGGGATCCAAAAGTGTAGATGTCGACAGGGATGCCATCCTTTCTCAAGTTTGCGGCGCCGATGGTAGCTACAGCACCGCCGAGAGAGTGTCCCGTCGCGATGACCTTGTAGCCAGAGTTGGCGGATCGTGCAGAAACAATGGCTGCCTTGGCCTTGGCAGCAACTTCTTTCCAGGCATTCTGAAAGCCGCCGTGAACACCACAGCCAGAGACGAGGTCACAGTTGTCTTGATCGAAGTCGAGGTTGGTGATCCAGTTACGGATGTTGCTGCTGCCTCGGAAGGAGAGAACAATCTCTTTGCGGACAGAGTCCGTTGAGACGTAGCCTCCGATACCAGTCTTGCTGCCACTGTTTGGTTTCTGTGTCAGTGCTCTGCCTTACTTTCTTTCTTTCGTTTTTTTTTAATACCACAATTGGTGAGCTAGAGCTTTACTTACACGAAAGATGCTACGACCTTGGCTTTGTTACTCTCAACGGTAGGGCATCCATTGTCTTCGCAGGTAATACTTTGGCCAGCAGCAGTGTCAGAGTTGCAGTAGGCAGCTGCTCCGTGCTGGATGTAGTACTTGAAGTCGGCCAAGTTCTGGGAGGTAGCAGAGATAGCTGTTGAAGAGTTCGGAGTTAGTAAAGTAGGGTTGCCATGAATGGGGATGCAAATTACCTCTGGTTTCGAGCGCATGGGTGTATTCCTTGACAGAGGCAATTGGACTAGCAGCGGCAAGACCGACAACTGATAGAAGGGGTAGAAGATGCATCTTGACTGAGATAAGGATGGTACTAGTTGAAGTCCGGAAGTGTCTGCACAGAGGAAGAAGGGGGCAGTTGTTATATCTCAGAAAAGATGGAGTGTCAAGGTCTCTCTGAGTGAGAAGACCAGAAGAATGAGGGATGATGAGAAGACGAGGCCTGGAGTTCACGATAGTCCATTGATCGTCAGGAGGGTGGACGAGTTCACTTATATAGATCCTGTCCCTGAGCCACGTCTATCCCTTCTTATTCCAATTACACTATAAGTGGTTTTTCTCTCTTACTCTCTCTCTCTCTCTCTTCCT
>JABGLY010000162.1:0-30664 GCA_013623525.1 Fusarium dimerum
GTGGGCGGGGTGAAATGGGCGAGGCGAAATCTGCAAAATAGGCGGTAGCTGGATTAAAACAAAGATTTAGGTTCGGGCTTTTATTCCGATATTAGGCCACAAACTCAGTATTATAAGTAGGTCAAGGCCGCTCCAAATCCACCAGCCAATGCAAGGAAACCTTAACCATGATAAACCAACAAATCGAGAATATAACGTTGCAATTTGCTACTCTGTCAATTCATAACGAAAGTACAAGCTCTAGAGTACAGCGTAAAAAATACACAAAAAACAAACATCCACAAAAGCATATTGGCAAACGTGTCTCGAAATGGAAGAAGCGACAGGCTTATACTTCTGAAAGCACGTTGTTAAGCTGTCTTGTCTGATATCCATCAATGTCCACTAATAGTAAGACAGCTATAATTCATTTGCACCCGAAGAAAGACCAGATCATAGGGCGAATTTGTTCACGTCAACTCATCCGCCATGATGCTATTCAATTCTTCCTTTTTAACTGGAAATCATTCTTTGACACATGGGTTACGCTGCTGGAGCAGACGATAATTAGTGATAAACTCAGTCTGTCAGTACAAAGTCTAGGTCAAGCAGTCGCGGAACTGCACAGCAGCATCGCTGTTGATAGCACAAGAAAGTACATTGCGAGAATCGGCTATGTACAATTGTCATGCTTTTTGGATTCTCTAGTCGAGCGAATCAAAGCAGAAAGAAATGAGGGGCTTCTTGCGAGCCAGCGGGGTCGCGGTGATATGAGTACTGCTATTGATTTGTATATTGATGCGCAAAAGCCAAGTATCGATAGAATATTTTCAAGACGGAGGCTTCTGGAGTGTCGACGTATTGGCAGGCGGTGGAAAGAACTTGCACGCCCGTGCCCCTTATTGCTCATCATATTTGCCGACGATGCAGATCTTGTTGTGTAAGTGGATGTTTCTAGTTCGGGTGTTCTGGCCTAATAATCCACAGCGAAAGTTCAAAAACCATCAACTCAGAATTTGAGGTCTTTGCTCAAAAAGTCAGGGGACTTGTGCCAGATAGGTTTATGGCTATGTGTGAGCATCTTTCAGGTGCAGAAGCTAACGTCCGGATGAGTGGTCGAAATCCCGTCTTTAGAGACCAATTTGAGCATCAAATTCTTAGGTATTTGATGTAGGTTGTTATTATTAGCTGTATAATTAGACGCCGTCCTAAACATTGTATTTAGGCCCTTCGAACAATCGAGGCCAATTTAGATTGAGTGGCCAGATATAAAATGACAAGAGTATTATTTGATAAGAATTCTGCGATTCAAGTGAAAACCATCAAGCTGGCTTACAACTATGGACACATTCTGTTACAAGTATGATTATTCTTGAGGTTCACTCAATGGCATGAATCTAACCCTGACCAGATGTTTTGATTCCTTTACTCCTTTTGTCGGGGAAGATCAATCTCGCATCTTTGCTGCTCATCCAACATGTAAGACTCAGATCTTGTTGGATCACAGCAGCCGCAAAGCGCGGAAAAGAAGAGTGACGATGTTCTCAAAACGCCGCAAGACATTTCTTAACAAGGCATATGGTCTTTCAAAAGACTGCGAAGGCATAGATGTATTTGTGGCTATCCGTAACCGACGGACGAATCAATTATGGCAATACTCCAACGGCTACACCCCACCAACCAAAGAAGAACTGGTAAGATAACTCTCTGGCTCAAAGGGAATGTTTTTAACAATATTTCAAGCCCACAACGTACCCAGTACCCATCGTACTTGGTCCGAACGATTTCCAAAACAAAGGAAGCAGTAGCGACAGCGGGAAGAAAGAGATTGTCCTTGAAATGGGTTAGCTGAAATTAAGTGTACCTTCGAATTCGATTAGGGCTCCATTTGCCAATCGTCCACGTCTTCGATGGTCATGGGTCGGGGAGTGACTGGGCTTAAAGGTCCGGATCGCGAGGAACAAGTCGAGATTGGTGGTGTATTTTGCATGGTCTTAGGCACAGTTAGCAAATAGTTTCTTGGTAATCAATCTTTCAACATACTGCAAGTATCCCAGACGCTTGGATAATTTCGCTGAGGGAACGAATTTCTTCGACTATAGATACCAAACATTCCAGGCTTTTTTCGTGGTCTCGCATGATAGTTGCGTGGAGCATCTTCAATTCTTGTATCCCCGACGAGAAGAGCTCCATTTCCTCTTTCCGTTCTTGATGGAAAAAGCCCCATGCAGCCTTATAGCCTTTAGGTTGCTCAGAGGATTTCTCAAGAGTTAGTTTCAGAGTAGTGTGTCGAGAGTCGGTCTGAGTCGCCTCTGTGGCCGTTTCGGGACGCAATGGGGGGAGGTTGTTGGTTGACATGATGAAGTCAATGACAGACTGTGCGTATATAGAAAGGGAGACGTCCAGTGTATTATTGAGCTACAAAACTTGACAGAGAACTAAGCAAAAGTACGAACAAAAAGACAGAACTCAGTCCCAGCTGATACACAATCCTGCCTTTATATCTCTCAACTCGCCCCGGTTTACAGTGATGAGCACTTTGCAGAAACGGTACTTGTCACAGTCAAGGTGGATACAATAGATAAGGTGAGGACGGTCGTAAGGGGTGCGGCAGTCCGAGACCCTGTGTTGATGAATATCCCATCATCCGTCGGTTTCGGCGCCCCCTCCTGACTTGATCCCGGAGTAACAATGCCGGTAAGCGCGGACGTGGTCTCCGCGGCGGGCTCGGATGTGGTGTGTGTTGCAATGCGTGTGGATGGTGTGGATGGCGTGGATGCTGGACCATCTGTGGTCCCCCCCAGCCAGTTGGACTTGGTGCTTTGGGTCGACGAGGTTCCAGTTTCTCTTATATAATCGGTCTTAAAGTAGGATGTTGACGAGGCAGTAACCACAGTTGTCACAAGTTCTTCAATAGTGCCAGTAGATTGCGTTCGAGTCAGAAGAGTCGTTGTAGTCTCCAGAAACGGTATCAGACAGCCCGAACGACCATCCATGTCCGAAGGGAGATCGGTCTCGGCTTTTCCTTCACGGATGGTGGCCCGGCTGCAGGTAGTGGCAAGGCCTGTGCATTGCCTAGATTGATGTTACCATGGTATTTGTTTTCACAGTAGGCGTGCTCTTTACCAAATCACATCAACGTCGCCGTTGGGGACGCCACGCGGAACTGTGAACTCGTTGATTTGCTGCCCATCGCAGGGCGTGATCGGGAAGTGGTATCTGATAGGCATGAAAGTAGGATCAGAAAATTGCATGGTAGCTTC
The DNA here is from genome assembly GCA_013623525.1 of Fusarium dimerum. Lineage (NCBI taxonomy): Eukaryota > Fungi > Ascomycota > Sordariomycetes > Hypocreales > Nectriaceae > Fusarium > Fusarium dimerum. Next base: position 3,243 of record JABGLY010000162.1, read on the forward strand.
ACAGCGGCCGTCTAATGGTGTGTCAATCCTTGATAGTTGTTAGTAGAAACAGCGGATAATCAGCAGTACACCCACATGGCCGAAAGAGTCGAAACACCAGCTCGAAGGATCATGGAGGGTGCATGCAGGCATAACGAGGACTGGCCAGTTAGCGCTCTAGCACTGTGGGTAACAACGGGTAGCAGGGTGCTCAGATGCATGATGTTTACGGTTTGTCAATTGTCTGGAACTCACTCGGTCTACCACCTGTCTTCTTATATCATTGACGCTGGCAGCCTCGCCTCAAGGCCAGGGCGCTTCTTATTTCTGGATTTAAACCCCTTCCTTAGAACCGAGCTTAGGCGCTGTAGAAGCGCTTAATTTTAAGAATTCTGGTCTTTCATTCATTTATTTAACAGATGATCCTCTGCTCCTTCTGGCCTCAGTCAAGAACAACAAGCCAGAAGTATTCTTGCCATGAATGATCATATGAACATATTCGACGACCTATTCTGTGACCTTGCACAGTCTAGTGATCTGGACCCCCTCGGTATTCTGCCAACGCTTGATTTCGACACTTCCACCCTGACGAGTAATGCACCTTCTGTAGCTGCATCGGCTTCTGTACCACCTGGGACTGAGGAAGTACCCATTGCATTCTATGCAGAACAATTCGCACATCCGAGACCTTCACAAACCGATGCAAAACAGGCAGACGATAGTGAGGAGATCAAACGGTAAGCCATCAGGATCTCATGTATGGTATGGTACTTACTGTGAACTAGCATCCTTACAGGCATGTCTTCGCGCCTGACTGAATTAGAGCTAGCCGTGTCAGCCGGCAACGCCCAATTGAACCAACTCGGCTTCAATTTGGACACGGCATTACCAAAAGTCATCGGATTATCTGATGACATTCGTAGTGCTGTGGAAAGTCTCAAAAATAGTTTAAAAGTCTTCATGCACGGGTTGATTAACAACCTGGTCAATTGGCGTTTAAGTGGTGAGGCGGAAACGAGCGAGAGTGGAAGCACATGATTAAAAATTGCCGCGCAGCAACTTTTGACAGCTCACCACGCTCAATGGTTAATCAACAGGGATCATGCATTGTATTTAGTGTAGTGTACATTATGAATCAACCGTCATAAATGATAATTTGGGATCATCTTCGTGTACCTTGAACATGTGATAAGATGACGCGTGCAGCATTCCGTTAAGTCCGACAAGTCGGGCAAGTCCTGCGGATCTGAATCCCAGTTCTGCATGTTGCTAGACAGCATCGCTTTTATGCGGTTTAAGTTTGCTAGAATTGCATGTGGGCTTATCTTCGAATTTTGGTCCAGCAGCGATGCCGTACAAGATGAGGGTCGAAATTAAGAGGAAAAAGGCCTACGCCGCCAAAATTGATTTTAAATATCAACGCTTTGCCGAACATGTCTTGTCGTTACGGTAGGCATTTTATCTTCATGCACAATGGCCCCATTCACTTGTAAAGTTGTCGATTCATTCTATCGCGGCCTCTGCGGTGTTCATGCAGTTCTCGAATGCAGAGATGAACAATCTCGTGTAATCGCAATTTACGAATCATATTCAGACAATGATGGCGACATCCGCTGTTGGTTCCAAAGTTTCTTGGGAACCGAGGTCACGACACTCGAACCACAAGAAGTTGATATTCGCTATACACCATTGATTTCTGTTACCTTCTCTTTCAACCCCGCACTCGCTCACCTTGCCGATCCTTGGGTTGGCATCCGCAACGATCTTTATCTTTCCCCTGAGTATCGCCACGGTCTTGTGGTACATTTAATGCAGCACACTGCAGGGTACCGGATCGAACATACGAGATACTCGGCAATCAAGAATGACATGGATTTGCACAGCTCAACGCCCCCATGTACGGCAGTGGAGTTTGATTACGCGACAACAAGTCCATCTCCCATGGAACTTTCACCTCCGGATGAAATTAGGTGATTCGTCAAAGTTGGGGCGCGCGACCAAAGCGGGTTAAAAATGTAATTGCAAGAAAGATTATGTGACAAATTGGTTGGATTTCGTGGTGCGCGGCTTTTTGTCTTATCGGAAATAAGGAAGTTGGTATTTTGACTTATTTTTGTGTCTAATCGCAGTGGCGTCGAATTTCTGCGCATCCTATTCGTGCCATTATGCGAGGCATCTGATATTATCAATGTGGAATAAATCGTGTGATGCGCGCTTCAAGTGGGATGTTTGTGACGACCAATGCGACATTTTGCGCCGTTACCGTCCCCTCGGGTTTGGTGTGACAGACTGAATCTAACATAACCAATAGCAAATCTATTAAACTGGGCAAATATGAGCAGTAAACTGGGTCAATGTAAGCACTTAACTTAAGTGGGTGCATGTGCTTAACCCCGCAAATTTAGCATGCAACCACTTTACTCTTAAACGGAAGCACAATTTCATTGCCCCGCCATGAAGTTGGTGATTCAAAGATATAACATGCATAAACGAGCTACATACTGAAGAACCAAGAAACAAACAACCAGTCGATACAATCCTTTACTGTGTCTCTCGCTTGACCTCCCTGCTCATCTTCTCACAAAGTTCCAACACAGGCTCAAGCAATGTGCAGCCCACGGAAATGGTGCCACTGCTCTCAGTATCAGGCGTCTGCTCTTTCCCCTCTCGATTTTGAAGAGGGGGCAAGAGCAAACAATCGTCATCAAATGCAACAGTGCGACGTAAAGCCTGAAAAGCGTCATCATGTGATGCGTTGCGCGAGATTCGATCCTGGAAATACATATCCGCCTCCGCATCAGACGGTCGGATGAGAAAAGTTGGGATTCCAACTTTGGCCACGAAATCAGCTAGTTTTGGGTTTTGTTGGGGAAAGTCTTCCGCTCTCAAAACACGATGTAGTGAAGCAAGGATGTGGTTCAGAACAGAAGACATATCCCCCCGCCATGGATCTCGCGTAAGCATGGTGTCGAAAGCTTCCGTTAACTTCATCGTAGCTACCTGAGGTTTATCTATGGTAAAGAAACTTCGGAAGAAGCAAGCCATAGCCATAAGATCAACACTCAACTGAGCCGCCGTAAGTGGTAAAAAGAAGCTTGCTCTCGTGTGCAGGAATATCTGAGGTGCGTGCTGAGCTAGCCGTAGGGCCGCGTCTGGTGTGCTACTGCGCACCACATAGCTCCAAATAAGGAAAAGCCTTTCTCTGCAGGGAGAGGCATGGAGCGATGGACACACGCTGAAAGCCTCATTAAAAAAGTTCCGCAGACTTTTGAGAACCCGTAGTGGGAAGCCTTGCGTGAACGATGGGGGAAGGTCCTTCACTTCATTAGCCTGTTTTCATTTCTGGGGTTTTCCTATACTTACAAACTCCAGTGGCGAGAGAACTGTGCTCATACTGAGAACAAGATGGTTTACCATGCCTAAATCCACATTTACGTTGGAAAGGGCTCGGCACTTCGAAAATTGCAGCACCATGGAGTGTGCAGCCAACCTGGGCTGAGAGAGTGTCGGTGCCCCTCCAGTCATGAGACTACCGATCATGGATAAAATCTGCGCCTCAGTATATCTAAGATCAAGCATCTGCTCTTGTACAGTGTCATGGGGGCCCCCTGACCTGGCGAGGATGTGGCGAACAACAGCGACTTTCTGCAGATGGTGTGGTGGATCATGATGCAGCTTCTTGACTGCTGCATCAAGGGCTTGTTGTAACGTTTCGATCACACTACCAACTGACATTCCTCGGAGGCGCTCAGCAGCTGGCTCATCTGGATGCATGGAACTGAGGGAAAGTAAAAGCAGTGACTCGCTGAGCTTTTCTCGTATGCCGCGTTGACGCTGCCGGCCACGATTTCTTGATCGTATACGAGAAGTGACAACTGAGCCAACCGATCTCTAAGATGAATCAGCAGAATGATCTTGTAAGTTCTAGGGCAATTACTCACATGTAAGTCATACATCAGAATGATATACTCTATCCACGTATGTAGGTTGGGATATCTTTCTCGATAGAATTGGCCAAGGCCTTTGCCATGTTGCAGGATGCCACGCCTGGCATTTGCCAGGAATTTAAAGAGCTCTCCTGTGTAAGCTTCTTGGTAACCGAGCTGAAATACCGCTCCCGGGCTTATCATCGTATCGATTGATACCGGAGCTTGGTTCGGTCTCGCCACGAACGAGTTCATAGACGAATAATAGCGGAGGTAGGCGGGATCAACAGCTACCTCGATCAAGGAGCTGTTATATCCAGAGGTGGCACCAATGCGGTGCAGCCCGGGCTGTGAACAAAGATACTGATTATCAAGAGTGATGTAGAAAGGTTTCCAAGTTTTGGAGTCATCCATGTTAGCGACAGAGGAGTTATCCATGATATGAACAGTACCAGCTCAGCTTGGCAGGAGATTGGGTTGAAATGGAGAGGAAATTGGAAGGTGATTTATAATTTTTCGAACGAATGCGGCAGGATAAAGTTCTGAATCTCGGTCTCTCCTCTTTTCTCAGCTCTGTCCCACCCCCCCCTCCCCCAACCCTCTCTTAAACCGTAGTAAAGACACGAGTCGGCGGCAAAGGGCATGATATGATAGACCGCTATTCTTGTGAATATGCAGGCACAGCGGCAAGACAAAAAGGCTGCACCCGGAATAGAAATTCCGTTCTGCACTAGTATCTGCCGTGCAAGCCGGCGGTTAACCGCAAAGGTTACTCGGCGTTGTATCCACTTTAAATCGGCGGCCGCCGGCGACGAGCGGGGAATCTCGGTGCTGCGGATGTGCTAAGTAGTTTATACCAGGTGGTTATAAAGAGCCATTACCTGTTAATTGGTAAAGTTCTCAACCGCCCTTAAGTTTTAAGCTCACAATTATCAAGAATCATTCACACACAGTATGACTCCCCCTTCTTTTGCTAGAACCAAGAAAGTTGCAGCACTTGCTTTTCTTGCGTTAAGTACTATTCTCTTTTTTCCCCACTATGGCATACCACATGAGCAATCACCTACTGCCGGAAGTCCGAATGCATACGTTTTCTATGCCACTCGAGATGCGTATGCTTGTTCCGTCGCTGTCAGTATCTACCTGCTCACGACCCAATTTCACACGAGACACCGCATTATAGTCCTTTTGTCATCCGACGTGACACAATCCTACCATTCTCTCCTTCAATCTTTGGGCGCTACGGTGGTTACAGAAGAACCCGCGCCATTGCATCCCAGTTCCATCCCATATTACAAAGGATGCTTACTCAAGCTCGCGTCCTTTCGGATGCATGAGATTGAGGCAAGCCTAGAGCGCATTCTGATCCTGGATGCCGATCAGCTGGTTCTTGGGGATCTGGACGACCTCTTTGAACTCCCCCAGGCCCCCTTCCTTGCTGCTAATGCATATTGGGTTGATGATGGGTGCTTGAGTAGCACTTTGATGCTAGTTCAACCGAGCAAACAACAGTGGAATATAGTCCAGAATGCACTTTTGCACCCATCAGCGCGGAATTATGATATGGACATCATCAATACCGTTTTTTCAGACCAATCACCGACAGTGTCTAGTAGATATGCTACCTTAAACTCCCATTGGGAAAATTGGGATGTTCCCCCCTGGTACGAATCCATGGCTTCGCATACAAGTTCTACATCAGAGAAAGACATGGCGGACCTCTTCATCAACACAAAAGTTGTCCACTTTACTGCTATTGGGAAGCCCTGGATGTATGACGTGGAAACGGCAAGAGAATTCAAACCGAACGGCCATTTTATACTATTCCATCAATGGGAAATGTGGAGGAAGCATGCACTCCAAATCTGTCCAAGTGGTATTATTGATCATATCTAGCCCTCGAATCTATTCATAAGCATTCTTTCATACCCACATCTGCTTGAAGTGAAGCTGACACGCCTATATACCTCCACTGTTCTCGCCCTCGATACATGTCGGCACCTGCAATGGTATTGATGAAGTAGCCTTTGAGCCCACACAGCTTCACCAAGGTGGCAGGGATAGCGCTAAGCAGCCAGAATAGCCTGGTCATCGGCCGAATATTATTGGAAAAATCACGAACTTCAATGTTGACGAAGCCCGCACGCTCTAACATCTGTTTTATCGAGTCCCGGTCCAAGTTAGATGGCATTGCAGCGTATTCATTAATGTCGCGCAATGATCTAGCGAGGGGTCCGCGGTCGTCTTCAATGCAGTTATGCTCATATTCGAACATTACGATGTGACCTCCAGAGCGTAAAATACGACAGAAACCACGGAGGACGGCGTCCGGATCGGTGGCGTGAACGAATGTTTCCATTGTGTAGATCCCATCGACTGAACAATCAGGAATTTTCTCTAGATTGTGATAGTCCATCTCCTCGACTGTCACTCTATCCTTACAACGTGACTTCAAGATATTGCGACGCGCTTTGGCGAGATGACGTGGGACAATATCGATGCATCTGACTCGTAGCCCGTGGTGCTCAGCCAATCTCATTGCAACATGCCCTACACCACATCCGGCATCTAACACATAGGAGTCTTTTGGCAACTGAAGAGCTTCAGCCAACTGATCTTCCATAGCTCGTAGACTTTTAGATAAGGGAAATGGCCAGACTGTGTCGGAATTCCAATACCCAAAATGTCTCGTGCCACCGAGTATAAAACGATAGCCGATCCTAGATTCGAGGGACGCATAATATCGTCGAAGGCTGGAGCTCATGTTGGTTGAGGATACCGTTCTCTCCGGTTGTTACGGTTGTAGAAAGCTGGAAGACGATTTGGTTTCCTTATACTTGCCGCCACGTCCTAATTATCGGTTTTAGATCCCGCTGTGCACAACCATATTTCCCATCCATAACGCCCGTGATTATTATCTGGGGTTAGTCGGGCTTAGTTTTCAAAAGATACGAACATAGAGCAGTTTAAAATAAGTCTTCTAGGCCGTCAAATTCCCGCTCTGGCAACTTTGCAATCATGATGACTCTGACCTGCCTAAATATATCCAGGCATACTTCTCAACCAATATCTGCCGTTGTGGGAGCCCTTGCTTATCTAAATGTTCTTATTGGCATCCCCTGTATAACCGCATATTTTGCCTGGTTTGTTAGACATCACATTCAGTCGCCTACTGAGAGAAACGAGAACGTCAACGAGACTTTCCTGTACCTCGTCTTTCAGACCATCTTCTCAGCGTTGGTCCTACTTGGTCTCATTCTATACCCCTTTTTCACTAGAGCACTGTCACATTGCAGTCGTTTTATTATTTCCGTTATACTCTGTGCAGTGGCCGCCTCATTGAGCGTTCTCTCAGTGAGGACAATCTTTAACGCGAGACTCTGGCATGCCTATTATGAGTTGCGAGGGGATCTTTTCATTGCAGATCACTGCCAGGCTATTGCCATCCTTCTCAGTATCTTGCTATGCTTAGTGTATGGTGTTATTCTTATCATCCTATGCTATAACATGATATTTGGTGCTCCTTTGCTGCTTATACGGATATCAGATGGCTCGAGAGTTCCACAGCAACTGGGTCCAGAAGCTTCAGCGCTATCGCCCTATACCGCAATGGTTGTCCAGTCACATGAGATACCGAAGGCCTATTGCGTGGTGGCAGCATTGTCAAATTGGCTCTTCCTCGCTGGGTTTGTCGTCTTCCCTGGCACATTCACGACACTAGAGAACTCTCCCAATTGGAAAGAGTCCCAGGCGGGCAAGGTGGTCCAGGCATTTGCTCGTCGTACTCCTCTCCTGGTTCTTGGAAGCCTGTGTTGTCTGCTTGGCGGTGCTGGAATTGGATTTGTCTCGTGGCGCCTAAAGCACAATTACGTTTGGCTCACTGATCGTATTTTCTTGTGAGTTCCTCAAACATGGCCTACCTCCTTTAACTAAGTTCCTTAAACCAGGCCCAACTTGTTGAACTCGATTGTAGGTCTCTTAATGAGTTTAACTAGCATATACACGGCACAGAATGGGGATTGGTCGGTGACAGCAATTGTCACAATTTGTATTATAGGTTGCTGGGCACTTGTTATGGGATTTATGTTCACGATATTTGAGTGTTGGCTGCTACGGAAGTTGCGAGATTTAAGATAATGTATCAACTGGAAATACAAAATCTAAGTCACTGCGAGAAAAGCGATGTTTCTTTGCGCATCTAGTTTTGAAATAACCGCCTCGGTGAAATACCTCAGGTACCGTAGAGATCGATCTAAATAATACGTGAAGGGTGCTAAATATAAAACAAAAGTCCACGGCGCTTAAGGTTTAATTCTATACTTTGATCCCTGTAAGCCTCTCTCGCATTCATGTTTTTTATTATTTATATAAATGACCTCCCTATTTCAGTTTGTTCTGAACACCCCCAGTTCAATTCTCTCACCTACAATGGCGACATCTAAAAAAGTCCGGTTTGATTTGCCATCGGATTACAGCAATCACGCTAGAGGCGTCACTCACGGTACCCAGACATCACGAATCACAATCCGCACTCTCTAACATACGGATTAGGTTATGCGACAGCATATGAACGGCAATTATTTGTAGAGAATAATAAGTTACGAGGCGTCATCAGCCAGCTTCAGCGTCGGCGGGACGATCTAGAAGATGAAGTCTATGATCTATTGAAGGAGAATAAGTCGCTGTGGCAGGCCAACGATCGATTGAGATATAGGCTAAAAGATTTTCACGATGCAAAGGCGTCTAAATCTTGGGGTAACAGACAATTGAGACATAGCTATTTTTGCTTTTAGGCAACAGTTTCCGGGTTATAAATGTTGGTTTTCCGAGGCGTAGGAATCTGTTCTGATACATGGTTATCTTCGAGCTGGTTCTCGCATATATGTCCAAATTGTTTCTCTACTCTGTCAGTATGAAATGACTTCATGTGATATTGGATAGAATTTCACCTTCTAAATCAGGATCAGCTAAAGATACAACTTAATTGATATTATCAAGATTTTGTAAAAAAGAAAGCAGGAGAAAGAAAGACAGAAAAGGAGTGAAGAAAAAAAAACAAAGGCCCCTCCAAATAGTTACAGGGGAGTGCAAATGCTGACTGAATTCGACGATGTTTGAACGTAATGACTACAGTGTAGTGATGACAAAGCTGTTGTATTGTATAGGGTTCTGTTAAACGCACAGCGCTGTGCGTTCAACAGAGCCCGATTGTATACAATTATAAAGCTCCTAGTTCACAGTCTTCCTAGAGCCGTCCAGTATAATTTGAGAAAGCACGCCCAGCTTCGTCTAATGATTTACTAGGGGGTCGTCGGACAGTTGATGAAATGTTTGTAATATGTCGATGATCTTGGGGTCACTGGTACAGTCAACTTGTGCTTACGGTAATGTCGTCGACACTGAAAATGTATAGGACGCGATTGATCCTGACTTGCCGGGAGCATCCATAAAACCAACAGACCCGCCAGTAACGTGGCTAGAGGTGGAAGAGAACGGGAGTGAGAACGTAGTTTATGAGATTGAAACTGAAATGTATGAAATATGGAAACTTCATTGTAAACTGTTAAGAACAGATTAACGACGTTAACAATTTATATTAACTAACTCAGTTTTACACACGTGCTTCAGGATCCCTCCCAATTATAAGTACTCCTAACCCCCCTCTCTACTATTTCTTTACATTTCTAATCATTCCGAAACCGATATGGCTACTCTTAATATGCATGGCTTATGTTGGTCATGCTCAGGACAACTCGATGCTGGACCTAACTGGCGGGTGCATGATTCACATTTGGTTCGTAATCCCAACCACTTTTTAACTCATCTAATTGTATAGTCCAGATTTATTGTCACGAATGTGCAAATAACCCCAACCGAAGAGGTCTCCTTCAATACAACTGTACTGGTCTCTGCATAATTTGTGACCAAAATCAAGTGGATGTATTTCTGACTTGCGAAGCTGATACATCTTCTACCTTCCGCGGCCATACATTCCGCCAAGAGTGTATGGAGACGATAGGTATAAGAAACAATCCAGACACTCGCTGTTTGACTTTACCAACGGGCAATGTTGTCCGTTGTCCGTTGTGCAGGAACAAGGTTGTTTCGGCTGTACGTGCTGTCCCGGAGATTGTCGTTATTGATGATGGAGACAATCGATGTGAGATTGAAGAGATCAACGGTGCATGTTTTTCGGACACTGGAGAGAGGATGGTCAAGGTCAAACGAAACGGATGCACTCGTCAAGAGTGGATTCCATTTGGGCATCTTGACGAGGGCCCATTGAAGACGCAAGCTCTGTATATATTTCTTCTCTTGTCGCAACGAGTACAGCCATAATGTATCAAATTCAACACCGCAATCTTAAATTTCAATTCGGAGGAGCTTCTTGGCATATTAGCTGTAAGTAAATTTCATTTCGAGAAACTGGTCTTGCCATCAGGCCGATGATGCAGATGATGACTAAGACTTAAATTTGACTTTAAGTCTTAGTCAGCGACAAGTATGACTGAAGTGCCAAATCTAGACCTTCTGCCTTGGCGGCATCACTCAAGGCAGGCTCCCATTCCACAACCGTCGTTACACCGTCCAACATATTTAAGAAAGCACGTCCAGCTGTCTCGAAACGAGTTGTTAATGGGTCGTCAAGCAGTTGATGGAATTCCTTCAGCATTTCGTCATTGTCCTTACGTGTAAGTTCTTCCCACATCTTCTGGGTAATTGCAAATGAATTCGTCTTTGAAGATAGCAGGATAAAGGGTAATAAGCCAGTGTAAGGACCACATATCTTAATCCACTGCCTGCCCTTTTGGAGATGGTAGTGTATATTCTCAACCCCGTATCGCTTGGCACGAAAGTCGAGATCCTCATGGTTGGCCTGATCGAGGCCTTTGGTGTTCTTCTCCATGTCAACAGCCTGCGCAAGACAGACTTGTGCGTGACGAACTCGAAAACTGGACAAAATTGACTTGTCCATGTCTTGCTTTAGACATATTATCCGCTCGTCGATAGAATCCTGAGGACTGGGCAAGGTCAAACGAACGGATGCGAATTCACGTGTCAGTGTGAGCAGCTGCTTGACTGCCACCATGCTCCGTATCGAGGCAACTCTCACAAGTACTTTTACTTGTAATGAAGGCGGATTGGCTCGGTTGATCACTGGAATACTGCATAGTGGATCCGCGTCCCGGGCGCACTGCGTTTCTCGGTCCAGATCCTTCTTGTCTTGGGTGCATGTTCGGGTTACCATTGATCGATCCGGGTGTTTGGAGGGGGGCCTTTTTCTTTCCATACTTTGTACGAACGACGATGCTCGACGAGGAGGAACAAGTTTGCCGCCAAGGTTCTTGTAAGCTGGCCATAAGCCACATTCTTCACAATGGCGAAGGGTTTCAATAAACAGTCGATCATCCGCGTGTAGGTAGTTCATGGATCGAGCAGCGCAAGGACCGTAGTTGACGATTCCATGAAACTCCCCTGGAAGAGTGCAAATAGCTTCACCCTGCCCAACGACCTCGATACGGTACTTAATGCCTTCTTTCTCGAGCTTGGAAGGGGCGATCATGAGATTCTGGTGACCGATCGCCTGATTGCAATTATTGCAGTCACAAACCTTCCCAACAACCTCCTCAAACTTAGTTCTATGCTCCAGAGAGATGATAAGCCATATCTTGTAGCCCGGTCCCAGATAAACCTCGTTATAGGACCGAAAGCCATGAACCAGACCAGTTCTTGGGTCTCTAGATGTACCATCTTCGCAGTGAATTCTATTAGCAGAAAGACTGAGTCCAATGTGATGGGACTGCGTATGTAGATCAACGAGGTCAGGATTGCCTAGAATCGCAGGTCCGGGGATAAGTGGATCGCTAAAACATTGGTCGAGGGCGGGCATATGACCAGTGAGGTATGGAACATTGCCAGTTGGTGGATTCTGAAATATGCCCTCGAAGATGTCCCTGGCCTCATCTGCGGTTGGTCTCTTGATTGGATTATTGAAAGCTGTCCAGTCGATGCCAGGCTCGTCGTGTGATATGTTGACCTTGACAAAACCTCTGGTTCCTCGATCACGCGAATACTCGATTGATTTGAATTGCAGCCCACTCGTGCCGATATTGTCTTGAAGATTTTGCAGGGTGACGCCACTTGCTGGCACCGAGAAGGGCTTGCTGGTTAGCTGCTGAGTACTGGCCTTCTCGAGCGCGTCGATGAGCATCTCCCCCATGTCGTCTTGTGACAGGCTGAATGTGGATGAGAGGTTCACTGTTGAGATAGCCGTGTCTGCTGTCCCAGTATCTGACATTGTCGCCTCGGTCAAGTCGCTACCCGCACTTGTAGTGGCATCACTTGTGGCCTCCGCATCGATGTCAGTACGGTCACTAGCATCTTGACCTGCGAATTGCGTATCATTGGCGCGAATTGGGGTTGTGATTGTGGCTGTGGCTGTGGTTGTGGTTTGTGATGCACGGCGACTCATTGGAAACGGTCCTGGGTCCTCGGAGGCATCGGACTGCGATGTTTCATTCATCTCAACGTCTCTCATAGGTGTGCCCAAAGCCACTGAATCGCTTGGCTTTGGGGCATCCCCGTTGCACGGTTCATCTTGCACCGAATCACTTGGAACAGTGTCTGACATATTCCCGGCCGGCATGGCGCTGGAAGTCGAAGTCAAGCCAGAGGCGTCGCGCCTTCGAATTTCTGCCGAAACGGTTTGTATGTTGGACTGCAACTCTTGCCACTCCTTCCGCCATTCAGTTTGCCAGCCTTTGAAGGTATCAATGAGATTCTTGGCCCATCCAAGCTGCTGATCGTGGTCATGGCCTCGACTCCTGCCTCGGCCTGCCGACCGGGTAGATGGTCTGTTTGTGGCTACTGGCATCTGTCGTTCAATCCGTTGTTGCATGTCTGAGATGGCAGTGTCATATTGATCCGCCATCGCTTTCGCTCTGCTCATAATTTGGCCAAGCATGGAGGACAAAGAATCTTGTTCGGACATGGTAATAGATGAGACGGTTGGTGTGCTCTGGGGACGGGGGGTGGGGGGCGAGTTGCTTCTATGTATGTTTGGTGTCCGAGGATTATCCGATCACAACCCGGTATTACCCTGGAGGATCAGGGAGCACTTGTAAGTTTATCGGGCGCCTGACCTTAGATTGTACAAATAATTGCAGTTAATCAATTATGAATCAAGGATCTGAAGCTTAGAGAGTGGTTCAGGTTGATATGTTTCGTCTTTTCATTCATGTTCGTGGATTTTCCCCCTCGAGGCTGACTCTTCAAGCTCCTGCAGAATTCGAATGGCAGCCCTCCTTCCTTAATCCGTCATCTTTATCCTTTGGCAATTCCTTAATCCATTGATAATCCGCAGGAGCATCATTTTCATTCCCCATGTAAAGCTGTCTTTTATCGTTCTGTATTCCACAGACAATCTTCTTCTTCTCTTCCAGTCTCCATTCAGTCTTCTTCAATCTATCTTTGATGTCACCCACGGAGACTGGGACGTAAGCAACCTCCACTTCATCAAGCTTGCTCTCATTACTCGCGAGAGCTTCATGCGATTCGATCGCTTTCAAGATCACTAGTCTCACTATTAGCTTATTTGCCAGATCGGGAATGGAAAGTTTGCGCACTTAGAGGCAATAAGACTGCTATGGTGATACAAGTCTCGCATTGGGAGGTATCTGGTGCCGACATTGTTGAGAGAATTGTTGAATGTCGAGGAAGATATTCAATTCGGCGGTGCAAACCAGGTTTATATACTTAGTGAATTCTTCATTCTTGTATGTGATAGGGTGTCATGCATTCATTCTCGCATACTGTCTCACATGATGCATAAGTCCCAAATACTGTGTTTCCAAGACAAGCAGGATGGAACCGTACAACAGGGGCGAGTCGGGGCTCCTGCAGGGCTTCAAAATCGACGAAGAGACTTTGAAACATTCTGTCCGGTATTTCAACGAGACAGAGAAAGACGGTTCACGCCGAAGGGAAGAGTGCCTACTCCCACTCGATATAGAACAGGTTCATGAGATCTACAAGTACGTCAGCTCAGTACCGTATATCATAAGGTCACAGTCTTCAATCATCGTAATGTATTATTCAACCCTTGACAGCGAACAACAACCATCTTTTATTCCCTCGACAGAGGCTGCCATTAAAGCTCGAGTGGAATGGCTGGCCGATGTATCGGTGTGGTTTACCAAATTGGGATACTCGATCGCCGACGGCAAACCTATTTAATCACGTCCTTATATGGATTTTTGTCAAGGATAGAATCCTTTGTGGAAGCTTACCATGGAAAACACGTACACCTACGAACCGGCTTTCTAAATACGGACTAAGCTTAGGGAAGCTTGCTAGACGCTGCAGTTATGCCAGTAATGCCACTAACTCTTTTCTTTTTAATTTTTACTAATATGTTTAGGCATAGGCTTGTGTTTATACCTAAAAAAGGAGGAAACCTTAGCTAGTAGGTCTTGCGTGCCCTCGTTAGTTGGATATTCTCGGTGGCTAGCCATTAACTCGCACTCTTTGCCTATCTTACACGTGAGACCAAAAAGAGTAAATCAAAGGGCGAGAGAGGGAACTAGTCAATCACCTAGCAGTACTGAACTGGCAGGTGTTTATGGGGTCTTGAATGTGCTTTATATACTAAAACTCTTAGTTCCTAAATAATCCACATCCCTCCTGCATATTTGCTGGAAACAGGTTAAGATTAGAAGCCTGTCCTTGGCTTGGCTTTGGTTGTAGCATAGTCAGCGAGAGAAGGGAATTGGGGCCTCTGAGTTGGGTCAAAACTGAAATCTGTATCGCGGCAGGCTGCAAACAAAGTTTCGATGCCTGGGAGAGAACATGTCCCTTGGGGCGGCTGCTGAATGGAGCCGAGGTGAGGTCTTAGCACGACACTTTGATGCTGAGAATAGGCAAGGCTTTGGGAGGGAGGATTGGAAGGGACATCTTGTCGTGTGGTCGTTAACCTGTGATTTAGTTAGTCTTAAGTGACGGTAATTATTAAAATCTTCATACCGCATATAACGGTGTTTCAAGCTGTCAATGCTTCGGTTAAGGATCTCAGAGATTTCTTTGTAACTTTTCTTTTTTGCTCGACATGACACTAGAAGATCATCTTCTTCGTCAGTATACTTTTTGTAGCTGGGTCTCAATGTGCCGCTTTGATCCGTCGACCTTAACCTGTGTTTTCGTTAGATTTGAGAGGTAGTGATAAGAAGGAGCTTTATACTTTTTGAAACGGTTCCGGAGACTGCGATGATCTCGTTCAGGTAGTATCTTGGCAATGTCCTGATACTCCCAGCCCATGTTTCTATGGCTTACTAAGTCAGCATCTTCTTTCGGCGTCCACCTCTTCTGCTTTCTTTTACAACTATACTATCGTTAGCCTCTAGGTAAAAGTGAATTATGTAAAGGGTTAGTAGTTAGCAAGATCTCTTACCTTTTGGGTTTCATTTTTGAGTAAGAAATCTTGACGGCAGAAACCTTTCGTGACAACCTCTCACCAATATAGTCCCATGATTGACCTTCTTCCCTAAGCGCTTTCAATTCCTCTCTTTCTCGAGATGTCCACCTCCTCAGTATCCTCTTCTTCTTTTCCTTACTATCCTACAGTCAGTTTCAAGTAACATGGAGACATGTGGAAGGCCAGTAGGTCAGCATGATCTACATACCACCCGCCTAGTTTAGGCTTCAACATCTCCCCGTCCATCCCCCCTTCCTTACCATCTCTCAGAGGTTCGCCTTCTTCTGGCCGCCATCTAGGTACCATTGCGACGACGGAAGGGCATTTGTACGATTATCTCTTTAAAAAAGAAGAAGGAAGAAGGAAGGAATAAAGAAAGAAAGAAAGAAAGAAAGAAAGAAAGAAAGAAAGAAAGAAAGAAAGAAAGAAAGAAAGAAAGAAAGAAAGAAAGAAAGAAAGAAAGAAAGAAAAGAAAAAGCCTGGTTGTGTATTGTATGGCAAGACGAATGACGCAAGGGACCGGCCTGTAGAGGATACTAACTCTCTTAGAGACTCTCTAGGGCGCAAGTAAATACAAAAAGATAGAGGAAAGGGTAAGTGTGGGTGAAGGAGATCAAACTTATACCAGTTCAATACAAATTGCTTTTCCCTTTACTTTACCAATTTATTCTACATCCCCTCAGTTTGGGGGTTTCTTATCCCCACACACCCGTTACCTTTGTCAGATTCTTCCATCCTAGGATAAAAGTGGCTAAGAGGAACGAACCCCACCACCCATACGTATTAGGGGGAGGTGTGTGCATGCGTGGGCCGATCCGAGGACAAGCCAACAACCCCATTACAGTGTAGAGGACAGCCTACCTACTTGGTTCGAGCGTGGGCAAGGAAAATTGATGTGAACATGGATGCTCCTGTGGATGGTGTAACGCATACCGACTGGTGGAGGATCACCTACACTCTGATTAGTCAATCGCCATCGACCCTCAGAGGAGTTGAACTTTGGATGCACTTAGGTGTTTCTTCAGGTCCAAGATTATCTCCACTAGCAGACTTTGGCTTTATTGTCTAGGTCTATATTCCCCCCTCATCAGCCTTATCAAGTCAAGACATCATCGCAGGAGGGGCGATCCAAGTCGGAAAACTATTAGAAGAAGGATAAAACTAAGAGTGTGCACTGATATAGTGAACCTTGAGGTGGTTTTCACTACGAAGAAGTAAAAGATGAGCTATGCTCGAAGGCTAGTTCTCCCTGAAATATTCCCTTCAACCCATCAGTCCAACAGTCGCCAAAGAGTAAAAATAAAAGTAAAAGGTATGCCGAAGTCGACTCCTCCTTGCCATATCGGAGATTGGAATTCTAGTTTTACGAGCTAACGTAACCCTCATCACCAAGCTCCTCCTCTTCAATATCGGTGGTGTCGTCATCGTCGTCGGTGGCATCCAGCTCCTTCTTTTGAGAACCATTTCGGAGAAAATATTTACTGTTGTGGTATAAGATAATGATAGTCCCTTTAACTGGTTCGCACAGGGGACCCATCTGTTCTTTAGGGGTGTTAGCGAGATTTAAAGAGGCTGGGTTGATGCTTACTAGAAGATTTGGCTTCCATCTTTATATGAATAGTGAGGCGTCGCCGGCGTATGCTTAGAATATGGAGAGAAATAAAGTAGAAGAATCGAGAGACAGCACTCCTTTTATAACAACTCCATGGTACCCAATATGCCCAAGCACAACGAATCTTATCAATATTCACCGCTCAAGTCTTATTCACAACTTCATACAAATCCTTGCTCTATCTGCAGCTACCTGGCAGAATTTCAGGGTTCCTGATCATCAAGCTGCCTATCTCTGCAGCCACATCACAATTTTCTCGTGATGCTAACGTACCTTTGTCCCGTACAATGCACTACATATAACTATAGGGCCTGTGTCATATATGAAACCTCTGCAGATCAGAGTGACCCAGCCGGCTCAGCTTAACTCGGGGTAAAGAATGAAGTTAATCTATTTAATAAAGAACGGTCTAATAAAAAGAAACCGAATTATACTAGGGAACGACAAATTAAGTGAAAATACTTATAGCAGACAAGTTAGTCACTGCTGTTAGAAACCCGCAGGACAGGAACTCAGATATGAATATAGAGAACCACACTTCCAGACTCCCTGATGCCCTCCAGTGTTGTTGGTATGCACCGGAAACGGCCCTGCATGTGAATCTCTGTGCATCCGTTGCTGAAATTCGCGGTTATGAACCTCTCCGAAATTCAGCGGCACGAGTGAGCTCGGTGCGAGGAATCGTGCCGCTGAGGGCCGGATGCTCAGATGGAGTGAGTAACCATTCAGCCGTAGCATCCTCAAGCTTATAATAGCTAACAAGCTGGTAGGTTTTGTGTTGGCAGGTAATCCTGATAGCCTTTTTGACCAGACCATTAGGTTTGCAGTCAAATGAGTTGATAAGGGAATCGACGATGTAGCTTTCTGCATCCTTGCTGCTGGATCTGGCGATTCTATACTGTATCTTCTTTTTCCCTTTCTCGCCTGGTCGGAGAGGCTTCTTGAGCTCGCAGTAGATGCAGAAATCGTCAAGGACGCGACTGGAGCTCCAGGCAATACCGTCTGTCCACCGCTTTATCTTCGTTGCATCCACATCATAGACAAAAACATTGCCGCTTTGGATTAAGTCCGGATGCTCACTGCAGTTTGGCCGGCGGTGGATGGGTCGGAGTTTACCAGACAGAAAGGCCTCAAAAAGAACGAGAGCATCGGTTCTTGACTTGATGCGCCCTATAAATGTAGGAGAGAGGTCGTTGAGAGTTGAGTCGTGGACCGGAACTGGCATAATTGTGGTTGATGAGGTTCGAAGGAGGGTTAGATTAGAGACAAGCACAGTTCGGTCTTCCAGTGAGACAATGGCAGGTTTAGAGACAGAGAGAAGGCGTTAGATAATGGAGGGTTCGTAGTATATTTAACATTCGTTGCCAACAAATGACTTGCCGACGCGGAACTCTTGACCCTCGCCGTAGTCGACACCCGGCAGTCCGCGAGCGACTAGGCCGATCCCGCTTGATGGTACCTGGCCGTAAGACGTCTGTACCTACAATTTGTGGAGGATGGCAAGGACGAGCGACCCACATAGTGCGCCGCAGCGGCAGTCCCCAGTAACATGCAAAGGTGGAGGAGGGGTGTAGCCATATGCCACACAGGGATGCTTCACAGAACACACAAGACACAAATGCGAAGAATGCTTAGAGCAGCACAGGTTCATACACAAAAAAGAACCATTATACCCTCGTATGTCTTGCAGAGAGTATGAGAATTGGTCGTGCAAGTTTCGGCTTGCGCGAGTACACATGCCATCCCCCCTATCCTTAATCTTCCGGCAACCTCACAGTGTCAAGGACTTCCAAAGGACACCAACCCTTGCTCAGACTCCAGACATTCACCCCTAGATACAGTAGGGCTTCTTCATCAAACAGTCCGATAACGATATTCTTTCCATCTCCCATAAGAATATGAGCATTATTGGCACGCTCGGCGGGGATGAGTGCTAAGTCGCTAGATGCTTCCAGTACTTTCCTAGACACCGGCTCGCTGCAAAGACTACAGGGAAGCCACTTTAACTGGTGCTTATCATTCAAGTCTTTCCGTGTCCAAAGTACCCTCCCCAGCACATCAATAGTTGCTGGCGAAATGACACCCAGTTGTTCCGTTGTCTGTACGTCTGGTGTTTGCCTAGAGGGCCTCTGCATAAACAGAGACTAGGGAATATGGGAGAGACAATAAGAGATGGGGATGAGGGATGGGCTGTCTAGGGGAAAGAGCGAGTGTCTCAATGAAGCGAGTGAAGATCCTTCTTCACCGCTGGTCTGATCAGCGAGACAAGGCAAGCCAAGATGGACGTTGGTTGTCGTCTTTGACGGCTCGCGCTAGTAGGGGTTAAAGGCGAGAAGGGTGTGACCTGGCTACGCATGGCTAGGGTGTGCAGGTCGATACATCGCCGTTCCCTCGACTGCAAGTAAGCAGCCTCGCTATCCGAGTTTCAGCACCTCCGACCATAACGTGCTTGCTTCTTCTAGCATTCAGCTGCATAAGGACAATACAGGAAAGAGGTACCCAGGGACTAATTTGAGACCGATGGTGAGTGGACAGACTCCTGTCACAAATACTGGCCATCCCCCGCCTGGACTTCTCCCTCATCTCACTTCCTTCGTCAACTCCCCCTTTCTGCAAGTTTGCTCCTTTATACCTTCAGACACAATGATAGTTCAACCCGTCTCAGAGGAACTCCCAGAGGGCCAAGATGAAGACAAATTTCGAAAGATCTTCGTCGGATTTGCCACGCCTTACTTCAAATGTTGTTCTCCGGATATGCTTAATACTCCTCAACAAGCATTTGATTATCTTTACAAAGGTTTAACTTCTGGTCCACCTCGCATCTTCCTGGCTACTATTCGGGATAGGATTTCCGAAACACTAGAAAACCGTCCAGAGACTCGGGAAAACTCGGATTTCCAATTTTCACAGTATCATACCGAGCTCTTACAAGAACACAAAACCGATCACCGATTTTCCTTCTCTATCGTGCCACATGGTCCGGGGCCCGAGGATATTACAGATATTGAAATGCTACGCTTCTTCAGCCAAGAACAAGGGATTCAAATTTCCAATCTGTCAGTCAACGTGAACGAGAAGCTTACGGCTATCATTTCTTTCATCTGTGCACGGAGCAACCGAATGCTTTATCAGAACGAAAACATTTTGTTTCTCGACGTGTGCCGTAAGATCTATGACCGCATGAAAAGATTCCCTTCTCGATGGTCGCCATATCACCCACCCCCACTTACTCCTCGTCCTCCTCCTCCTCCTCCGGATGCCGCTGCTTATCTCCAGCGTCAGTTCTTACGACAGCTCAACAATCTTGTTGGCCGGCTCTCAATTCTGGGGGAAAAGATCGGCCACCAGCAGAATGAGAATTACCAGTGCAGCCTCCAGGTCAAACGTGACATCGAGGAGGCTAGTCAGAAGCTTCACCAGGACATTGCCCGGGTCACTAAGTCCATAAAATGCATCCTTCCGTCAGCAGTTCTTGGCCGGGCTGTCCTCCCTTTCAGCCCTCCAACATCGCCATCGCCTTCTGTCGTTGAGTCTGACCAATTTGATTCGGATGATTCGGACGATTCGGACAATTCGGGCATGCAGTGAACGGAAATGTAGAGACTGGGTAAAGGGGTAATTTTCTCTCTATGATTGAGTTTCTTTGTCAACTTTCTGTGTACTTAGAAGTTCTTCGCTCCGCTCCTTAACCTTTCATATCAATTACAATTAAAATTCTCCTTCGACTGGACCCATGGTAATTATTGAAGGGCCAGCTTTGTCCCTGTCTCTCCTGTGCTGATCTTTACAAGTATCACAACCACCATGACCACAATTCTTACATTTGGAGCTGTGGTCTGTGTACTCTCCGCATTCGCAACACCACTTTAGACCACTTTCGCGAATGCGCATCTTAATGGGCTTTTCTTCCCAACGCCCCGTTGATACCTGGTACTTCTCATTTTCCTCCTTTCTAATACTTAGTTGGCGAAGCATGCTCGTTATGTCGACTGTCTCGTCGTCGGAGAGGAGATTGTTGTCAGGTTCGAGCGGCTTTTCCATATCCGGGTTGTCCAGTGTCGAGTGCTGTGCATTCACCCAGCCTCCATCATTCTCTTGCTTTGACATGGGTTGGTCGCTATCAGCCCTGGGCTCTAATCGAGGGCTCTTTGCAAATTGAGAGCCGAGGTCCACGTCGGAAGGTCTCTTTCGAGGATCGCGCTGCATTGGCTTCAGCTGATCCATTGTTGGGCGCTGGTGGGGATGACTGCGGAAAGATCAACTTTGCTCTAGTAGGCTAGGAGGAACAAATGACAAAGGACTGTCGACCCTAATGAGTAGGCAAAGGAACGGGCAGAAAGTGTTGTATTTATATAAATGTGAACTAAGTTCTATCACAGTCTCCACCACCAATAACCCTAGGTACATTAAGTTGGCACTCCGGATCTTAAGGCTAGGTTGTTCCAGTTTAAATGTTCCCATGGAGCTTCGACAATAGCTGTTCTCTGACCTCCGTCGTTGTTGGTAGGTGGATCCGTTGGAATGATCAATTTCGAGTCAAATTTGTCAAAAAACTCCTTTACTTCAGGCTTTTTAAGGAAGCTTGAATGTAAGATAATGCCGTCAAATTCAAACCCAGCATTGATCGGAGGATTGAAGGAGAGTTCGTATGCAATACGGTTGTCGTGATCAGAAACCCGAACTACGTCCTTGTAAGGGAGTTTTCTATTGCCACACCAGATCGCCGGGTTTTCCACAAACATCGCAACGCGCCAGTATATCCATGGGACTAATAGCTGGGAAGGTTTCCCAATAATGCTGCTCGCCTTACTTGCAGCAATAATGTCATCTTGAGGCAGCTCACTGCCGACGTCTGTTTTCATATGATTAGTTTGATCCGGGTCTCGAATTACGCATCATACCGTGGTGCTGCTCCTTGCTTGTAGAGAAAGTGTTACTTCGATACAACTCACTACCGACTCCTGATTCACGCATTAGCTTGGTCTGGGCGTCGAATTACGCATCATACCATGGCGCTGCTCCTCGTCTGCAGAGAAAGTGTCATTTAGACGCAACTCACTACCAACTTCTAATTTGCTAATTAGCTTGATCTGGTGGTGAATTACGCATCATACCATAATGCTGCACCTGACTTGCATCTTGGGCAGGGTACCTTCCCCTCCTTTGCTTCAACCACCACCATATGACAATGATTGCAGCAACCGTTGATGACACACTGATGGCTATAGCAATGACGCCCCCCTTTGAAAGCGGCATAGGTAACGTGGTTTAGGTCTTGTTACATGCTTTGGAACGCCAGTTGTGTCGTATGCACCGCGGCCGTGATTGCGATGGGCATCAAAGAAGGCAAACATGAGAGAAGGCTGCTCAGGGGAGGCTTGGACTGTTGAAGGGAAGTGTTTGGCGAACCAGTTTGAATGAGGCCTGCCAGTTGCCTTGTCGGGTTGCACATTCTTTTAAACTCGCTCGGTGTGATAGTCGACAGGGTTTTTGGCTCTCTCATCGGGCAGTACAGTTCTTCCACCCTGGGCGTCTTCAGATCGTTGTGCCTATAGAGACACCAGACAAGGCACCACCGGTTTTTCCAACGGAGCACGCAAACTCTAGGCTATCCAATGAACTACAGAAAATCAAGGTGTGTCTCTAAGCATAAGGAGGTCTTGAGACACGGAGGAATCGAGGCATTGAGGCATTGAGGCATTGAGGCATTGAGGCATTGAACTTGCTTTTGAGAAGCTGGGGGGTGGGGTATCTGAGCCAGGATTTCTTAAAATGCAGCCTGTTGTAATGCTTAGGCAAGGGTGGTCGTTGGCAGTATTATGTACTAGAGAACAAACGACTTACAGACCTGTGGAGACATTAACCTTGTTTGGCTAAAGTTTGAGTTCGTGGTGTCTAATCATCCTCCACTTTACCCGTCCCCACAATTCCGAAAGTGTTGGACTTTATTTCCCGATAGAGACTAGCGCTTTCTTTCAGCGCGAGATCAATCGATCTCAGCAGCGGGACCGTGCGCCAAGACTGCAACTGTAGCGATGGTAGGGATAGTCTCAGAAATCTTGATGGAGAGGTGTGGGTCTAGACCGAATCATTGAAGAGATAAGAATCCATGGGCCAATAGGGGCCGAGACATCCCAACCTTGCTTACAGTAAAGAGTCAATTGAAGTTCAGACTATTGTCTACGTCAGAACTTCCTCGTCTCTGAAATTCCTCAAGGATTATCTCAACCCTTGACTTGTTGCCTGTGTCTGTCACACCCCTCCTCCACCTCAATCACACCACAGGCTGGTTGTTGGTCACAGGTAACAACGCCAAAGGAAGCAGATAAATTGAAAGGTGCAATGCATGTCGTCCTTGCTTGTCAGTGCCATTTTGTTTTGTTTTCACTTTCATGGATACTGACAAGCTCTCCCTCCATCTCGCCGTTCCGGTGATGCATTTGAGTCCCGTAGAGCCGCTCATTATCGTGAAGACTTGTCCTGTGGGTATAAGCCAGCAACAGAACATGACTTTGTTTATCAAGCATTTAGACAAAATCACGAAACTGTTTGAAGCCTCTGCAACCTACGTGTCGGCGGGCTTGTTACACTTTGCGCTCGCGCCTTGTTGTCCACATCCCGGGTTCTATGGGGTATCGCGATATGTTGGTAAACTCAAGGCTTCCATCCACCGCTGGCTGCCGGACTCAACTGGATTCCTTCGGCCGTATGCTCATTCACTGGATATAGACGTTACTATTGGCACCGGAGTTACTCTAACACAAGGTACTTGTCAACCCTCAACTCGTGTTTTGTGCTGACAAGCCAGCAGGCCCGCAATGCATTATCGTCTCCACCTGTGCGGCATTTCATAGTGAGGAAAAGCAAGAACTCCTTCATGTGGCCTACTGGAAACAGGAACGAACAGCCGGCAAGCCAGGTCCCAGAGATGGAAAGACATATTGGCCATGTAAGGAGGTAAGAGCAATAGCAGTCTGTGGTGCTTATTCTCTAACATACTGTAGTGTGACATGATCCAATGTTTGCAGAAGAATTATATCAATATTTTTGAAATTATATGTAGCGGCTGTATAGAAGCATTATCGAGAACTAGATGAGGAGGTAGCGGGGGGCAGCAGGGTCAGGTTGCTGAGGTTGCATCTGAATACCAGAGAAAACGTACGACTGCCAGCTGAGCAAAGAAAAAGTATTGACAAGCACTGATATGCTGGAAGCTGGGGGGGCCAGTGAGATAAGGGGCTGTGAGGGCGACAAGTAACTAAATCGTGAGACAGTAATTGGTTGTAACTTTCAAGTTGCCTGTCACATATACTGAAGACTGCCCAATGCTTTCGATGCTCCATGCTTCTCTGGGATTCATACATCGTATAGACATTTCGGGAATTCTACTCAGTACCCTCAATATGATCTGCTTAGACACAATCGCCCAAACCACTCTTATGATCCTCACTGGCACATAGACGAGACTCGACATCAGGTAGCTCTGCCTTCTTTGCTTTGCTCTCTAGGCACTATTAGATAACGAATACTGCGGTTATAAGAATACACACTTTCTGGTTTCCAGGTCATGGAAAACGCTTTGAACTTGATGTCCATGGTCCGGCGGAAAGGATTCATGGTCAATACTATCGTCAGAGGCTGTATGGGTAGTTCTGCTCGAAGCAGATACTTGTTCGACTTGTATATGATTCTCAGTTTCAAGCACCAGAGGATTGATAGAAACTGGAGAGTTGATTTAGCAAAACTGCTCTGTGGTTTTCCAAAGAACCAGATAAGAAAGCCAAGCCCATTGAAAGAAAGAATCTGATTTAAGAGGGGATGAGGGTATATTGGCTGTAAAATTTTGCAGATAAAGAGTAGGATATCGAATGAAATCTTGGCTTTCTTCGGTAAAAGACAAGGCCAGCTTTTCTTCCAAATCGAAGACAGCATTCCACTCGAGATAAACATGGCGAACCACGGTGGTAAGCAGGAAGGCTTCCACTCAGGGAACCTGATCGGGGAACGAGACTCATTTATTCAGTAGCAGTCTATTCGACACATCTAAGCTACTGCAGCATTCATGCGGAATTCAATGCATTGCCACCGTTTAACCTCGAATACCGGACCCAATAAAGCAAGGTATGGGTTGATCTGGCGCTTCAAATTTGGTGGGCACATGTAGCTTAGGTTGTTCCTCAAATACGTCCAGCGCACTTTCACACGACCGATAGCCAACAGAGTATCAAAAGCAGCCTTGAAGGGACGCTCACTCCAATGACTTCAACAACACAATTTGCGGGGATTTCTTCTGGCCCTGAAGACTTATAACATATACGTTGAGCCGTATGCGATACAAAAACTTCCAAGGACGAAAAGGTGGTGGCGGCGCTGATTCCAATGCAAGACATGTTAGGATAAAATCTCGCTTAAACCATCGGCGAAGCCCTTCCGTCCGTTAAGAACATTTATACCTGGTGGGGCGCATGGTGTACCCCGGCTCAACACGGCTGCTGAAAACCTAGCCTGGGTAGTCCAGACAATTCATGTTTTTTTCACCCCTAAATCGGTCAAAATCCTTTCCCCATCCAATCCTCCATTTTGCACTACCAACGTCAGCTCAATCATCATGGAGCGGTGCGCTATCGTGAACCCGGCCCTGTCGCGACCCAAGCGAAGGCACATATCTTTGCAAATACCTGAAACTGAAGAACAATGGGCAGCTGTCCGAGCGACGTGTGGCTTGGAGACCCCTGATAAGATTCTTGACAAACTCGATGAACTTGAGAGACTGGCGCGGTGCAAGGAAATGCAGCAAATTGGTATTGCTGAAATACAGCCTTGGCAACAGATTGTTATTGTTGCAGCTACGATAGTTGATCTCTTTGTCACGGGGGAGGACTTACACTCACCCGAGCTTGACTTGGTCTATTCTCGTCCCATTGCTTATGATGCTCGTCGCAAAAACAGGGCTGGCGTGCTCAAGCTCATCGACCTACTCGATCGTCTCTATGAGGGCCTAGAGCATCGTGCCTTCGAGCTCCTGGTCATCTGGAGTTAGTAAGAGCGTCTCTCTCAAATGACGTGACTAACACCAACCGCAGATGTCCCCATATCAACACTTCGAAAGTGGACAATCAAGGATGTACAGGCGCTGTACTCTGATGTCAGTATCGAGCCCAAGGAGGAGATGCAGGCGACAACTCCGTTCTTCATCCCGTTCCTAGTCCTTGTATTACGTCCTAAATATACATTGAAAACTGTCAGCCGGGCTCTATGTACTTCAACGCTACAGCAATGCGATCTTGACAGGTTCCAGTGTGCACGCAATAGTCGATATCTCAAGCCCTGTCTCCTCAGCACTTTGGGTGACCATCGCATCCCCCAATGTCCAGTTACCACGATATCGTCAAGCAACCAAGATAACGTGGATTGGGATGGGCTTGTTCATCTTGACAAGACATACCATCCCGTTGTACATATTGCGGTCAATGGCTACAAGACATTTCATATTTCACAGGAACTCCAACTCAGGGCTTTGAAGGCGGCAGAATGTCGGAAATTTTACAATAGTATAACAGGAACTGGTATTGATATTGTACAATATGAGTGGTCGGATGATTATCATTGTCCTGTTGCTGACGAGGCAATTGACGAACTGGTAAGTGCTGTCACTGATAAATTTGCAGAGAAATAAGCTAATTGTGAAGGCACGAACGGGCATTATCTGTACGGAACCAATTCTCAGACAGAAATCGCACCTGCGACTCCGTGGGGAACTCATAATCCGGACGTCCAGTGTTCAAGTCATTATTCCTACAAAACTACCAAAGCAACCTTCCTTCGTGTCAATCAGGAATGGAACAATCGAGCATAGAATCGCCTGGAGAGCCAACCGTGGCTTATTGCTCGAGCAAGGCACAGTTTTATCAGCCACTCGAAACATTTTCATGATATCAATCGTTATACCATTGACAAACCCGTCCATTTAAAAAAAAAAAAAATTGATCCATTTATTTTGCCTTATATATATCGTCATCGGTCTCGATATCCTCGATAGGAATAGGCTGGACAGGCTCATTGGATCTTGCCACTAGAGACATATTAGACCAGTACAGGACGATGCAGACCAATCTTACCAAGATTTTGGAGGCAGTATGCCGAGTGAAGTGTAGTAGTTAGAGTCATGGTAAATAGACAAATTGTATCACAATGAAGAAACAATGAAACGATGAAATCCCTTACACCGACCCAGAGAGCTGCCTGTATTTATAACCCCCAACATCATGAGCATTGTCAGTTAAAATTGTGGCTTTTCTCTTTTCATCTGTTATTTACCGTCAAGTAAAGTGAACATCGACATGCAAGCAATGGCCCTTCATCTTCTAATCACAATTCAGTATAGGGAAGGAAGGTGCGATTGAGGGATTGAGGGATTGAGGCATTGAGGCATTGA